>CAEFZX010011568.1:0-17341 GCA_903066825.1 Alfaro cultratus | reverse complement strand
AAAAAAAAAATAAAAAGCAAAAAAACATTATATAGAGATACCTCACAAGCTTATTGCTAGACAACTGCAGCTAAGAGTGGCATCTTGGGCTCACAAAGTCTGCACAACAAATGAAATTAAATGTTATCTTTATGTCCAGCTGGAAAATCTGTTTCTGTCCTACCATCACAAATGTAAATGTGTTTTAATCATAGTAAAAATTACTAAGAATTATGTTTTGTTGGGGATAAAAAACTTCTATCCTTTCAGTCAATTAGACATAAAAAGAAGTGTTGAGATTTTCTTCAGAAATTAAACTTCAAAGGTGAAAGTGAAAGTGTAGTTACGGTTAAGGCAGAAATTATTTCAAAAACTGAAATTACAAGTTTTATTTTGAAGCTAAAATGTTTGTTTCTAGTCATGTATATTTGTAACACACATTTCAGCAACCAGACAGTTCAAATTGCTTTTCACAATACAAACATAATATAGTAACCAATTATGAAACGACCTGCAAACAATGATTTTGTCTAATACCACCATTAAGCAAATCTACATTAAATATGTTGCTACTAATCAAAGGCAACTGTAAACAAGAGAGTTTTAAGTCTAGATTTCAAGAAAATGTTTTTTTCAGCATCTTTGCAGTTTTCTGGAAGTTTGTTCCAGATTTGTGGTGAATCGCTGATCCTTATACATTTATAAAGAATTGATCAAATTCAACCTTCAGCAGGTTTTACATGCATTAACAGCAGGAGAGTCGATAAGTGTGGCACTTCCTAATATGGGATTATTTTTTTCCCCTGAACAAAGACAAATTAAAGGTTGGATTTTTGGAAATTGTTCAGTGTGAGAATATGCTACTGTAGTAAAAGATTTTTGCACACCTTTTCAGTGGCACAAACAATAAGGGGGGCAAAGTAGTAACTAAAAATTTTTAAATTGAGCATATTTTTAACTGAAAAAGACAGATCCTTGAATATATTTTTAAATCATCTGAAAATTTAGGTCAGACTATGTTGCAGCATGTTGGAAACCCCGTCTGTCTCATTTCTGTCCACTCTCAGCAACACTCATCTTACCCAGCTCGGTTTGTCATTTCTGATGTAACGCTGTACTCTAAGAGGTGTCAGTAACCATAAATGGCTTTAGCATTCTGATGCTTCCTGATTCTATCTGGCTTGTTTTCTGACAGTGTGTGGCTTCAAACAGACAATTTATAGGACAATATGTTGTTTCAGGGTCACGTACAGTAGCAACGCTGACGTTTCAGATAATGAATCTGAATGTAATGTAGGTCAGTCCAGTCAGACGGTGCCACAGGGTTTCAATAAGCTCTTCTATATCAAGCAGATACCAGAAAAACAGGACAAAATGACAGGAGAAACAAAATGTGATGTATTTAGATGAAGCAGCTTCCTTTGTGAGTTTCATTACAGCGCAGCGCAGAAAACACTCATGGAAAGTTCATGTATTCATGTTTTTTCCCTCAAAGCTATGGATAAAGCAAAGATTAAAAAAAACTGGTAAATAATTTTAATTCAAAATATTGATTTAAAAACATTTATTTTGATGTTTCAGTCTAAAAAACTAATGAATATTGTGCATTTCGCATTAAAAAACAGTAACCAACATTTCCGACAATCACTGAGAAGAATGCTAAATAAATTACATTTCTATTTTGTTTTTATTGTTTTAATTAGTCAAGAATTGCATAAAAATAAAAGTACTTGTGATTTCATCTCCTAATAATGAACCTTGCCTTTGATATATTTTTCCCCAGCCATATCACAACACTGTGCTTCTATTTTTATTGTATTACTGTATCTTGTAATTTTATTTGTTTTATGTTTTTACTTACTATTTTTGTACTGGAATAATTTGGGTTTAGTTGCACGTATATTTATTTGGTTGCAGTTTACTAGTTGTGCCACTAGATGGCACTATAATTCCCAAACAGAAGCAGCAGCTGGTTTGGTATCAGTTGTTTTTTTTTGGGGGGGGGGTTACCTTTTTTGTTAACTATTATTAAATATTTTTACTTTCATACTCACAGAGCAAACTTCCACAGTTGCTTTTTAACAAACTAGTTGTTCTGGTAGATGCGGGACAGAAAACACTCAATGTGTGGAGCTGCTAAACCGCTGCTAGTCTAAACTGCAATATACTTCATGTGTTTGGAGGAAAACCAAACGTACACATCAACTTGAACACACGAAGGGAGGAAACTCTTTACAGCAGGAAGAGGCAATCTGTTGGATACACCGAAAGGCATTGACCTTCCACTAAGAATGACCCTAAATGCTCAGCTCATGTGTTCGAATCCAACTGAGTACTTGTGCTAAGAACCAGAGATTGAAGAATCATGTTGACTGACCCAAACCAACCGACGGCTCCGGCTCTGCGGTGAAGGTGTGTGACCTCAGACTGCCGATTCGCCAGGCATCATTACCTCCAAATTACACATAGATCCACTGAATGACCCAAGACACATTTCAATATCTCCCATTGATCTTAGACCAGCGAGGTGTCTGCCTCTTGGGTCCACTTAGTACTAAGTCCAATAACAGTTAGGACGACTCTCGGCTAATGGAGAGGCTTATGAATGCACCCGTCTGCCACACTTTGTCTACCAGTCCCAGCTCCTCCCACCCTCTTCCTCCTTGTCCTCTTCATCCTTCAGCGTTTTTTTTTGCGTTAAACCCTCGATGAACATTCAGCACAGGTCACATTATTGCACATATGAGATTAATTTACTCCCTGCAGAACACAGAATGATGTTATTACAGGAAAATCAATGTCCCTCTTGTTGTTCTCTGGGGCTGCGCGGGGTGTATGCACATCTGCTCTCATAATACAACTGCTGACCTTGCTGTCAGAGAGTGAGGCATAGAGAGGTTGCAGAGAAAAGGTTGCGGCCGGCCGCTTTGTTTATCGAAGCTTTATCAAGCCGCTCGGACCTCTCGCAGACGTGTGACATCAGACTGTGGGTCAGCCGGCCGGCCTCAGCTGAGAAAACGCCGGAAAATGTCGACAGAGGATGATAACCTTCTGAGGTTACAGCGTTCATTCTGTCTCAAGAGTACAATGTTGTACTTACCCACTCTTCTAAGAAAATTTCTGATATAATCACTAAAAACGATTTCTGTCCTCTTCGAATACTAATTTTTATTAAATCCTTTCTTCCCTGAAATTACAATAGACCTCCTAGGTGACCTTTTGACCTCTTGTGGAGGACATGTCCATACGACAAGCGGGGAGGGGGACAGAAAGACTCCCTTTAACCCAGTGAGCGTGTCCTCTTTTGTCCTCTCGTTTTTCTGTGAACTCAATGGGAAGTCAACAAAACAGAGAGCAAATGCTAACCAAGGACATGCAGAGAGGGGAAAAGGTTCAACATCCTGTCAAAAAAATCATTTCAAATCTGTAAAATTTGAAGATTTTAGAACAAATAACATTTTATTTTGGCTTAATGTAAAAAGATATCTGAAGTATATATAGTAGAAAACGTGTTTTTGACACCTGGTTTATATTTTTGTATGATTGATACTCATGTTTGATTTGTTTTATTTTCCTTTTCAGGGGACAATGCAAATTAATAAACATGAATAAGTCATGTAAATACACCAGATTTATCCAAAGAGTAGCTTGTTCAAGCTTAAAGTCGGAAAATCAGTTGGATTATTAGCAATATAATTGAGTAATTAGAATAATAATTGTTATTATTAGCAGCAACACCAATACTACTACTACTACTACTACTACTGCTACTACTAATAGTAATAATCATTGGTGAGTATGATAATCACAAGCAATACAGTTGTAGGACATTTAAACTACACATTTATGGTTAATATGGTCATGTAATGCAACCCTTGAATCTATTATGATATAATATAATATATATAGAAAGAGAGAGAGAGAGTTGTATCATTTCTCCAAAAAACTTTTTTACACACACACAAGCACACACATATTATATATATATATATATTTATAAAAGTTTGAAATACTGACAAAAAAATATCGCAACAACATAGTATTTAGGTATTGAGTTATTTAAAAAAATTTAATTCCCATTTTTTAACCTAAATAGCTAAATCAAACTCCTTAGTTTCTGTTTTAAATCTTTGTTTGTGTGCCCTCGCCCCCTTTACAAAAGTTTCTGGAAGCGCCCCTGGTGCCCCTCCGCTCCGCTGGAGGGGAAAACTCCAGCGTCTCAGACCGTGCCAGACAGACAGACAGGAGGACCGACAGACGAGAGACACCCCCGCATAGTTTCCGTCAGCCGGGTGACGTCTCCGCCTCTCAGCCCGTGTGCAGTGTGACGTTACGGGGCTGTAGTGGAGCCTCTATCTGCATCTTGTTGACGGTCCGCCAGGCTTTTCCAGTACTGAGAAGACCCCGGAGTGGAGAGGACGACGCGGACGTCGTTCAGGCAAGTGATCGCTACTACGAATAATAATAATAATGATGATGATGATGATGATGACAATAGAAGAACATTGGGTTTTTAAAACGGGTCGGTTAAAGCGGGAGTTGTTGAAGCGGAATACGGTTTGTGATTAACGGTTAGTTTTGCTCGGTTCACCCGCTGCGAACGGAAAGGGTGAAGCTAATCTCCTTTAGCCTCCGTATCGCTCCCTATCAGGGGGGAGGTGAACCCGCTGGAATATTAGCTGGGTTATCCTTATTATCGGTCACTATGCCGGGGTAGCTCGTCCTAGTAAGCGCCCCGGTGTGAGTCGGTCGAAGCGGACACCGTGGTGAGTCAGTCAGCTGGTGTGTGGACGGAGCCCGGTGGGTCAGCTTAATTTAGCCTGCCCGAGCTCCATTTAACTGAGAATAACCTGGAAACGTGCTCCTTCCCAGTCAGTTTTCATTTCTGCTTATTCCTCATTAAATAAGCCAACAGGCGATTTATTCGAGGATCTTCTTCTTCGTTTTAAATCTTTCGTAAGAACGAGTTCACATATCCAAGTGTGGAATATTCTGAGCCTTTTTTCCGACCGCAGCGCCCGTCCGATAAACGCCGCGGTCGGAAACCCAACCGTGCCCTCAGCAGATCGGCGTGTGCCAGACCAGACTGTAGCGTAGACAGTGAATGTCATTATCAGCACTGTCTGCATACCAGAGCCGAGCCAGAGGAGAGCAGCTACAGACTGAGGAGGAGGGGGGGGGGAGAGCAGGGGCATTACGCGGTGTCCTTGCAGCAAAAATGATACTAGAAGTGGAAGGAGTGACATTAAGGAGATCAAGTTTACGGATTTTTTGCGAGGCTTCTCAGACGGATGCGCATGCTGTTGGAGTGAAGCTCTGCGGGCGATGCGCTTTCTGCCGTACATTAATGGATCAAAATGAACCAAGGCTGAAGTTAGCATCCGATTCGCAGCTTGAATAATGGACTATTTCGCCGCATTAAACGAATCTGGTCAAGCTTGAACTTGAAGGGGGCGATTTTTGAAAGGCGTCATATTTAAATTTTGATCCCCGTAGACAGGCCAAACTTAGAAATGATTAATAAAATGCAGACAATCCTCAAGGGCCAACATCCTGCATGGTTTAGATGCCACTTTGGTCCAAATTAATGATTCATAATCAGAGGACACCAAGGACCGGAGCTGCGCACCCTTGCTTTATACAACTAAAAAAACAACCCAGAATTAGCTTCTATCACACTTTTTTTGTTGTTGTTTTGGTTTTAGTCAAGGTGATGCCCGTCTTGAAAACGATAACACCCAGACAGCTCAAACCTGGATAGAATACATCTAGACTAATGAGATGTTCTATAAAATACAGTTTGTGATTTCCAAAACTTCTATTTTGTTTGTTAAAGTGAAAAATATCTGCAATTTGAAGTTATTTTTTGCTTCTTCAATGTTCATGATAGGGATAAACTTGAAAATAGTACCTAGATAGGTAAAATAGACATATATGATAGACAAAGATACAACAAAATTATGCTGTCTAATAACTAATTCTATAAAATACAGTTTTTGGTTTGGAAAACCGTTATTTTGTTTGAAAAAATATATAACTTTGTGTTTGTTTCACTAACCTACTGTAAATATGGGCCGCAGTGTGAAAACTGCAATAGCTAGATATTTCAAATCTGGACAGAAATACTCTCAATCATCATATTCCTTTTCCAATTTGGGTTTCATCAGGTTAATTTAATGCATTGTAATCGTCCTTCTGTCAAGTACCTACTTGAAAACTTTAGATCGGGCAGCGCCCACACACATCAACCTGCTTACACTTGGAGAGGGAAAAAAAAAAGAAGAAGAGGTATTTCGGTTTTCCAGAACGATTCAAACTCATAACCCGTGGGAAAATGATTAGTTGATTATTAAGTCGTAGTGCCTTGTTTTCCGCTCTGTTGCTGCACTTGCTATCATTTCTGCATTTTAAATTGTGAACACCAGATTGTAATTACTTACCTTGATATAGCGGAACTTTTGGCATATAAGAAAACTGCAAGCCTTGGTTAGTTGCACCGCTTTTGTCAGTTGTTTTTCACTGGTTTGGAAAGGACACTTTTCATTTGCAAAGTTATTTTTCACTCAAAAAAAAAAGGCAGGGTGGTAGAGGATTTTGCACTGTCGAGTCTTGATGAACTGGTTTGTTAAAATTCTCACTTTGCGCTTGAGAATTTGGTCTGAAACCCTTTGGTTGGACTGCCTGATGTAAATTTTCTCCTTTGTTTGTGTGAAGTGGGTTAATGGCCATTTGGTTCAGTGGACCATGCTGGAAGCCTCTGACCTCTGTCGCCCAAAGCAGAGGCAGCATAAAACATTACACTCTTTGTGAACCTTTACTGCTCTAAAACAATTTTCAATTATCTTTTATATCAGGAACAGGGTGTATATTGCCTTTGCATGAGTAAAAACTTCCTAAAATGTATATATATTGACATCTAGAAACTTAAGACTTTTATGTTGGAGAACAAAGTAGTGGGACCATGAGGTGAATACGTGGTTTTCAAATACCTTTACAAATTAAAGTTTGAAGAGTGCAACTTCAGACTGAGATGGAAGTTCACGTCTCTAAATATGCAGGCAGAGCTACAATGAAGTGGATTAGATCAAAGTATAGCCGTGTTGTAAAGTGGTCCAGTCAAAGATTTACAAAGAAATGACTGAGAGGGATTCAATGTAAATACCTAAAACCCTTTTAACACAATTTTTTACATCCCTTTACTTTGTTAGTGTATCACATTAAATCCCTAATAAGCTCCAGTGAAGTTTGTGTAAAGGATGTAAAAATGCTACAACATATGGAGTTGTCTTTTCTAAACTACCTTTTTTGATTTTTTGTGTTTAGACAGCGGATCAGAACCTAGAGACCTTCCGGAACCATCATGCATGTGTGCAGCTACAAGACTTTCATTTAGTAAAGACTTGAGGGGGCAAAACAGAAACCAGAAAAACAAGGAACAGACGACAGAAGAAAAAGTGAAGGACGATAATTCCCATACTCGGAGATGGCCAGCACCCAGACCAGTTTGAAAACCCCTTTTAAAGACTTGACCTCTTTTAAGGGCAACATGAAGAGGCTGTACAGGGAGCGAATGGAGGACGCGCCCATCAAGAAGCGAGTGATGGCAGAGATCAATCTGAAGAGGCGCGGCTTGGACTCCCTCCCAAAACTTCCGAAGGTGAAGAAGGAGCTGATGGAAGATCTGGCCCATGAAGTTGAGATAGATGCTGAGGCCCGGAGCGAACTGCACATCGTGGGCTCTGTGAAAGCCCTGGACCTGAGTCCTGGTCTCAAACACACGCTGGCTCAGTTCACCCTCAGCAGCCAGAGCTCCCTCGGTGGCCCGGCCGCATTCTCAGCTCGAACGGGCCACGAGAGTTCCCCCTCAGGACTGCCACCCCTGCCCTCCCCGCCAGTTCTGGGCGGAGGCCCTCTTCTGGTTCCCTGCGATAGCTCCACCGAACTCACCCACTCTCTGCTGGAAGGAGAGTCCATCTCCTGCTTCGTGGTCGGCGGCGAGAAGCGGCTCTGCCTGCCTCAGGTGCTGAACTCGGTGCTGCGGGACTTCTCGCTCCAGCAGATCAACACCGTGTGCGACGAGCTGTATGTCTACTGCTCCCGCTGCGACGCCGAGCAGCTGCACATCCTCAAGGTGCTGGGGATCCTGCCGTTCAACGCTCCGTCCTGCGGCCTCATCACACTGACTGACGCGCAGAGGCTGTGCAACGCCCTGCTGCGTCCCGGTGCCGCCCTCCCCACCGACCCCAGCGGCAAACGGTTATCCCAGGGCCTGCTGAAGGAGAGCGAGGCCAGCTTCCAGGTGGAGCACCAGTGTCTGGGCAAGTGTCAGGGGCTCTTCGTGCCCCAGTTCTACACCCAACCCGAGGCCCCCTGCATCCAGTGCGTTGAGTGCCAGCTGCTCTTTTCGCCACAGAAGTTTGTCATGCATTCACACAAGTCACCTGATAAGAGGACCTGCCACTGGGGCTTTGATTCGGCCAAGTGGCCCTGCTACCTGCAGCTAGCCAGGAAGTACCAGGGGACTCTGGAGGAGCCCAGACTCAAGCAGCTGCTGGACGAGGTCAAAGAGAAGTTCCACTATCAGCTCAAGAGCTCCCTTGACAAAGTAAGTCAACATTGTTTGTGTTGTGTTAACTCTTCCTCTTACCTCCTAAAAATCTTGCTTTTCCTCTCACTCTGTCACGGCTTGAATGAAGCCAACTTGTCATTGAATAGTTCCCACATCAGTGCGCCTCATTGATTTTTGAAATAGCCAGCTTCCAGTCTTCTTCCATCAGTTGCACCTTCCACATTGAAGGATGTGCTTGTTACTGCAACCTGGTTAGATGAGATCGGATTGCTGGTTGGATCGTAGAGTTTCTGACCAATTGCTCAAGGTGAAAATTGTCATTCTCTGCTGGCTAATCTAATAATAAAAAAAATTATTTTTTTGTGTTGGGAAGTATATGTCTGTTTTTTCTGGAGTGTGTCCTGTATGCAGTCCGTACAGGAAGTTGTGATTTTGCAATCATGACTATTAAAGCAAATTCACTCATCTGCAAGTTTTGCTTGGACTTTCATTTTCACCATTCATCTTCTGCACATCTGACACATCACCTTAACATTTTCAATATTTCCTTCTTTTCTGACCAATCACTGCAACTCAGCTGAATTTCGACCAATCCCTCAATAGCCACCCTTCTAATTTCATTTCCTGTTTCACAACATCTCTTGAAAGCTGAACCTGGAAGATAAAAGCTTGCATGTAACATTTACCTTTTTTTGTTTGGTTGTTTTGTTTCAAAAATCATTTTGAGATGTTCTGTAGGATTTATTGTTTCTTCTTCTGCACTTTAACAACTCCTCAGGACATAATTGTATTTTTAATCAAGGGTGCTATTTCAAGAATGTACTTGAAAATGTGATTTGTACTTTAAATATGTTAAAATTCTGTCTTTTTTTGGGAGATTATGTGCCACAATTTCAACGTTTGGGCCGCAACAATCCCCCCCCAAAAAACATGGCTGCCTGGAGGGACTGTATATGTGGCTGATTTATGAGGCTGAAGCAGACTGCCTTATGGTCAGTGTTTTCTTAAACCAGTGTTGACCCAGAGTGTGTCTGAGTCTCGGGACAGGTGGTGACATCTGCTTCACCAGGTCTGATCAGACCTAAGTTAGTCCAGCTGGCTACAGCTGAGGAGGAAGTGCATCATTTGTCCCCTCAGGGGTCACCTGCAGGTCAGTGGGAATGGCGCTCAACAAAAGGTTCGGCGTAGGAGGTTCAGGGACGCCTGAATAGAAATGCTACTCCAGTTTGCCTTCAGTAAATTGGAATCTCTTTTTCATACGCGCTTTTGAAGTTAAAAAATAACATAATGCTCCCTAAACAAGCTTATTTTGAGATTTTTTTTTTTCAATCTAAATTTTTTTTCAATCTAAATTTTTTGTCGGGAGTAAGTGTTTCTCGAAAAAAGGAAAATATCTGCACGCAAAAGCTATTTTTCAGAGTCCTTTCACCTGGAGGCCAACCTGAAATTGAAATTGGTTAATTGAATTTCTTCAGCTCATCTCAGAGGCTCTGAATTGCTTGATAGTTTTCCTTATTCTCTTTCTTCTTGCTGCGGGTGGGGGAAAAACACGTCAATATATGATCAAAGCCACAAGGCCAGAAAGTCTATAAAAAAGTCAACAGTCGCTGAGGGAAAAGCTGTAGATTTTCTCCCCCTGCCATGAAATGGTTTATGTCTCCTGACCTGCCTTTGACCACAGTGGATCCCCCCTCATTCCCCCCGTTTCACTCTTGTATTGTTTCTGGATGTTTTTGTCTGTTCGCTGTGGTTTGTTCACGCTTTAATGCACAAATGGAGATAATTTTTTCCCTTACAGTCAAAGCAAAACCAACAACCCTCACTGACACGGTTTATTTATCACCTTTTCTAACAAAGTGACTGCTTATGTGCGCAGACATGGACTCCAAAACAAACACACAAATGTTTGTGTGTTTGGGAAACAGTCAAATGATTTCCCTCTTCCATGTCTTGGTTGACTTGGAGTGTGTAGATGCGGCGGAAACGCCGTCTGCTGTCTCGTCTCGCATCCTAACCGCATTCCTGTTCCGCCCCTTTCCCATCTCTCCGACTCGGAGGTTTCTTCTCAGAGGTTGGAAAAAAAAGACTTTTTATTACCGCAACAGAAATGCACTCAGTGAACAACAATGGACCCGGGCGACAAAAGCACCAAACCATCTGTAATGTCATGTTGGATTATAAGTCCTAACATCTCGGTGTACTTTTTTAATGTGTCAGACACTGTCGCTCCATGTACGTGCTTGCGTGTGTGCGTGTGTGTAAAGAGCAGATAATTGGAGGCCAGTGTGACACATTTTTCGTCTCTCTGTCTCACACTTTGTCAGGCTCTCTGGAGCCTGCGTCTCACCACAGTTCGAGGTGCTGTCTCTTCTCCGAGGTGATTTCCACACTCTTTCTCTTTAACGTCAGTGCTAGTGACGACGTTTTACCCCACTGTGCCCTTTTCAAACTTTAGTTTCATTAGAAACCTCCAGAATCACTTATAGGCTTTCCTGGTTCGTCTGCTTCTGTTGGGAAAATCCAACTTTCAATTTAAGTACTTTTATTAATTTATGAAAATTGTATGCGGGATAATGCTAGGTACCGTAACAATCTCTTTTAAAATAATTGTAAATAAAAGCAATTTTTAATGCATAACTACTTTTTTTTAAGATGACCAGTTTTAGAGGCTCTTATTGGTAATCTTTGACATTCTGTATCCCTTCAGTTATAAATAGGACATCAGACAGACGCCCATTTCTTTCAGCCGCTAGGCTGGATGAGGAGCCATGTTTATCTTTCCCTCACACACAGTGTGCACGGTAAACGAGGTAAAGAGTGGCATCACCATAAGCAATATTAGATGCCTTGTTTAAGAATGAAGCCATAAAAAAGCTGTTTCTGTCCTACCACCACAAAAGTAACTCTGTGGTTTGCTAAAGACTACTGGGATTTTAAATTAGCGTGCTTTGGTCAGATGAGATTATGGCTGAAGCGATTAATTGGATTAAACGGATTAATCGTGATGAATCAGTTATTGAAATAATCGTCATCTAATCTCTTAATAGATTAATTAACTGGAGTATACAGGCTAAAAGAATTATGTTTGCTGGAAGAACAACAGATTCAGAGCAGGAGTTAAACCCTGATCTACTTAGGTGGCAGTTTTAGCTTCCTTTAGTTCAAATCTCCTATTAAGCAACTTTTGCTATCCAATGATTACTAAAAAAAATAGTCAACAGATTAGTCCTAAACTGTAGAAAAAGTTGAGCTTTTCACATGCTGCTGATAGAAGTATTTTTTTTAGCTGGAGATGCATCCAGCTTGTGCTACAGGAATTCTATGTTATTTCCTCTTAGGCAATAAAATATTTATTTTATTAATAAATGAGTTGAATCATTTGCTTAATTGCATTTTTAATGTGTTTCTGATACTATATGTGTGCCAATTTTTGTGTGATTATTCGTACGATTAATTACTGAATTGATAGAATAATCGATTACTTAAATTAAATATTAGTTGCAGCAATGTTTATTTTTTCTCATGTTTACCGGAGATGCCAGTCAATGTATCCGTATTCAAGGAAGTACGAAGTGAGAAGGGGGCATGTTCCTAGAGAGATTCCGGCATGGAAGTCCTCCAGGAAGCAGGTGATTTTCGACATTAAAGGATGATGACACTCAACCCGCCTCCGCCCCTCCCCTCCTCTTGAGAGCGGATGTGTGAGTGTATAAAAGGTCAATAGTTAGAGAACAAGATGACCCGGCAGGGTCCCGCTTAACTCAGTTACAATACGCTACTTCCCCTCCCATGGCAGCGCGATCTGCGTCTGCACATGTGCGTAAATGAGAGGAAACGAGGAGGACATGTTGCTCAACCCCGAACATCCTCCAGACTCTTGGTGTCCAGCCGCCTCCACTCCACTGGCTGTGTGACTCATTTTTTCCACATCCCAGTGGATGTGAACAGAAGGCCAGCCATGCATGCATCCCTGCGTTCTGGTTCATGCCTCGAACATGAACCCCCTTTTCCCATGAGCCCTTCTTGACACACGGCGTCAATGTGCACATTTACTAGTGAGACGAGCTGAGACGCAAACAAGAACAGATTTTTTTTTTCCTTCTCTCTTCAGTGGCTAGAAAGTCCCATATCCTGTTGGGAGTGTTTGGTTTAAGTAGGTGCATTTAAAATCTCCAGGACCTGCGCTCTGTAAATGGCGCCTTGTGCCTGAAGGCCCGGCTGGCCTGTCTGCAGATCCCTGCTGTGTAAATAAAATTTGCTTGACGGACGCCATGAACAGACAGCAACAGCAAGCCGAAGCCTTATTAAGCAGATTATTTTGGTACTCCACAAACAATGGGCTCATTTTGCCCACATGAGCCTGTGAAAGTGGCTTAGACTCTACAGTCAGACATCAGGTGGCATCATATTTTATTTTCTTCTTTCCTTTATTTGGTTTCCAACGAAGACAGGAAGTAACAGAGCAAATTCAGATTTGAGGTTTGCTTTTTTTTCCACTTTGCTGCATTGGTTTTAGCTAAGCAACGGGTAACAAAAAAACCACAACAAACATTTTGTTTCACTTTTTTTTCCCTCTTAAAGTCCTTGCATTCAGTGTCATACTTGATACGTGAGGCGTATCTTTAAGGCATAAGCAAGTGCAACCCCCGACATGTGTTGCTTATTTCCCCCAGCCTTGTTTTGCAGCGTCTAGCTGGCCCAGAGTCAGAGGAGTCAGACGGAGGGAACAGCCTTCCCTCTGTCTGTCTCCCCCGGCCGGGCTGACACAGAGGCTGCGGCACAGACGGCAGACAGCTGCATCTCTCTCTCTGGCTTCCTCTGCTTGCTATTTGAAAACCAGTGACTTCATTACCACAGAGCAGCGCAGCTGTAGTCTCTGGCTGGCTCCTGGGCAGTCTGCTGCGTCTGCCTCTCTGTCATGTTCATATCTAATTGGATTTTTGCAAACATTCTAATTAGGCGAGGGTCGCGTTGAGCTTCTCACAGTATGATATCCTTGACTAGAACTATCACAGTATTTACACAAAAATTTAAAAAATAAAATCAAGTTAATTTGACTTTAAGCGTGAAAACCAGGGCTGTTCTCTAAAAAGCATAAGAATTAGCTTTTTATTGTAGCATAAACAAGATATTTGAGTTTGGTTTCAATGGTCAGGTTATGTGTTTGATTACCCTGCCTGGTGTTAGCAGCTTAACACAAGCCACTAATAGCTCTCCACCTTTAGCTCAGAGTGATGGGTTGGCACATGTTATCACTGGTTGGGGCTAAGCAGGCTTCAAATTAGGTTGTTATGGTCATCTGTTGATTTCTGGTTGAAAGGACTTTGAATCATTAAAATTTGTGAGGTTTAACTTTTTACAATTATCAAAACCCCAGCTTTTTAAAAACACCAAGTGTCTTGACAGCCATAAACATGATGGTAACCATTCACCATGTTGTTGTTGCTGCTTGTCCCTTCCTTTTAATCACCATTTTTCTTTGAGTTCATACTTTCAAAAGTTTTATCTTGACTAGAACTATCACAGTATTCGGTTTGCAATCCTTTGCTCATCTCCTTCCTCCCTGGTGCACATCGTATCTCTGAATGCCCCTCAGATCCCAGTCGACTAACCGTAACAAAGTAAGCGGTCAAATGACCTGATAAGTTGATCATTACATAAGCAATAAGACCACTTGTGTGCGTCTGCGAGGCGGATGGGCGGAAAGGCCAGCGGTTATTGATCAGATCTGCAGCCTTGATGGATGTGACAAGATGCAGATGACACGAAACAGAGAAGGAAGAAGAGAGGAGGAGTGAATCGAGAAAAATTGGAGAGAATGTAGGAAGAAGGGAGGGAAAGAGTTGGGGAGGTTAAGTCACTGCAGGCCAGTTTAAATGTTATTCAGTCACAAACAACTCCTCACTGGCCTCGTCCACATCTATTTGGTTCTTACTGGGGGAATTAGGGCCCAGCTCTCCTCTCCCCTCCAATTGAAAATTAACCTCTGCAGGACCTGAGCTGAATCTCCAATGTGTCCGGTAGCAACCCTCCTGGGTGACCAATCACATGCACGCCACCTAACAACCAGCACACAGACCCACATTTTGGTGTTTCTCCTACTAAACACAGAGCTGCTGGTGTTGAGCAGAGAAACCTATAATCTGAACCGACTGTAGTTTGCTGGGTAGGAGTGCTGATGGTTGTTGTGTGTGACCATGCTGCCTGTTGCAAAGGACTGAGTGGGGCCCCTTGAGGTGGGAGGAGCCGAGCCGAGGGGCCCTCTGCTGTGTCACCAGCAGGTCAGTGGCAGTATTACAGAGCTGTAAGCGTACTGCAGCTCGCTGGAGGAATGCCAAAGTCATTACTTCTGAGTCTTTGTCTCAAATAGACAAGAATATTCTGGAGTTTTAGGTTTCACATGCTCAGGGGCCTCAGAACAGTTGAGGTCTTTACATGGTTTAGTCCAGGAGCAGCTCACAGTCTCTACATTATGGTAAAACATGGAGCATTGCTATACTGGTTGGTCATTTCAGACCTCGGCCCGGTCACTGGAACCGGATAGTTTTTTGCTTGATCAACTAGTTGAAAGACAGAATAATCCAATTGTTTTCTGACCAATGAACACAGGATAAGTACTATTTTTATATTCTTTAGAAAATATTAATAAAAAACTGCTTCATTTATTATTTAGATGCACCAATAGTCCTGGCTGAAACTACTCTTCAAATTTTTTTTTATTGATGTCAGAGCTTTTTCTCTAAGGGAATGTACCACACATAATCGAAGGAGAATGTACTGGAGGTTTTATGATAGATGTTGTATTTTTGTATGCAGCAAAAAATGCACAAATTGCAAGAGAATCCTTAATTATGCATCAAAGTGCATGCTTTTTGTTGGAGTAGTTCTTAGTTTTGATGCATTTACTGAAGGGTAAAAAAAGAATCTGAATGTTCTAATTCTTATTTCTGACTCTTCTTCACTTAAATCTACGTATCAAAGGCAGAATATGAATAAACAAATGAAGCAAATAACATTATTGTAAAAGCAGTTAGATCATGTAATGCATCTTTGTTTTAAACATTTTTGGTGTGGTGTATTTACTGAAGATTACACCGTCAGAATCTCGTACCATCCCACGCTCACACTGAAGTGGGCTTACTTTTGAGCAGCAGAGATGGCTCTGTCTGTACTCAGGAGCCTCTGCCAGGTCCGCCAACAGTCACACAGACTAAACAAACCTGCCAAGCCCCTCCCAGTCGTCCTTCAGGCTTTAAAAGTGTCCCAGACTGACGGCTTGTTTGCATGTTCGCCTCGCCCGTCCCGTCTCTCCCCTCCTCCCCTCAGGGCACCAGACCAGTTTGCTGCTTCTAAGGAAAATCAGCCTGATAACAAGTGAAATCAGCAGCAGTTCCATGTAATGAGCTACGAGTCCAAACAAGACTGATTGGTGGAGAAGAGATGCATTCGAGTGGCTCGCCTCGGTTGTTTTCCATGAGACCAGAGTGATGAGTCTCCGTATTAATTAATCGACGTGTTGATGAGAAGATTAGCCATCCGCTGTCTGGTCTCCATGGGAGACAGCCATAGGAGCAGGTTGGTGTCCAGGCAGCGTGGGGAAATGTGCGTTTGCATTTGAAAGGCTCCTCCCCCTTGGAACTGTGACTAATGAAGACATAAACTGAGAAAACCAGAGATGAAGCTATCCACAGGAGAACCAACATATGCAGCTCACTCCAACTCCCTGTCGCTTATTTACCCCCCGCCCCCCAGCCCTCCATCTCCCAGACAAGCAGATAAACAGGATATCAAAGGTGTGTCATAAGTCCCACTGGGCCGCCGTGCTGCACATCCACAACACATTAAGCCCAGCCACCACAAGGATCAATTATGCATGTTGCAAACATGGGGAAACCAAGGGAAAAAAGAAGGGCCGCTCTATTAAAACGAATCCCCATCCATCCACTTTGCTGCTAATTTATCACCCCTTGCGGTAATGCCTCGCCATCTCAACATGGAAGTAATTCTGCTCGCAATGTTTGAGATTAGCTGGCCGCAGTCTTCCAGTCCGACGGCCACACATGTTTTAATAACCCACAGTGGCAGCCGAGTTAAGTGTTTCCATGATCTGTTATTAGTTTCTGCCTCAAGTCTAGACGGCGAATGAAAACAGAAAGCCCAGCACAGTTCCAACCTGCTTAACTCAGTCTGCTTGGCCCCGTTAGGCTCACCTTTGCTCCACTAACTTAAACTTCAAACACCTACAAACTGTTTTCTTCCCGTTCCACCGTCGGCAGTCTCTTTACCCCCATAAGTCCTGATCTCACAAGGGGCTCTGAGTGATTTTGCTTGAGGCAAAACTGTAAAGTTAGCAACCAGGAAGCAGAAAGAAACGAGGGACATGTTGTACTTTGGCCCGCTCCTCTATTACTTTCAATCCCTCTGTTGCCAAATGGTGATGTTTATCTCACTGTTAATCCCACCTGCATTGACATTGCTCATGGGAATCATCCGTCTCACTGATATTTCTTCAGGATATACACTATGTTCCAAATTATTATGCAAATTGGATTTAAGGGTCATAAAGATTTAATTTTTTGTTGTGCTATTAAATTTATAGATGGTTTTGTGTGTCAGGGTTCTTTGAATCGCTGTAATTAATTTCAGAGAGCTGTGTTGATTAGTTTGTCTGGTGAGCTCAGTTAAAGGAAATCTAAGTTAGAAGGATGTTTCACATTATTAAGCAGGCCACAGGTTTCAAGCAATATGGGAAAGAGAAAGGATCTCTCTGCTGACGAAAATCATCAGATAGTG
>CAEFZX010011567.1:0-12266 GCA_903066825.1 Alfaro cultratus | reverse complement strand
AATGGCTTAATTACCTCCTCCTTGTGTAGATCAGATCTCCAGAGTCCTGCTAATGACCTGATTATTCTATTCAGGTGGTGCAGCAGAGGCACATCTAAAATTAGCAGGACTGCGGCCCTCGAGGACTGGAGTTTGAGACCCCTGATGTAGATGCTGGTGTAGAAATTGATGACAATGTTGGAGTTGACCAGTTTGCACAGAACATCTCCGTACGACCAGTTGAACTGGTTCAGGATGTACGTGGCCCAGAACGGGAGGCCACACAGCAGCAGGAAGTCGGCCAGCGCCAGGTTGCTCAGGTAGATCTCCGCCACGGTCAGGTGGTCCTTGTGGGCTGCGAACACGGCCAGGACGAAGCCGTTGAGGAGAAGCCCCAGCAGCGACAGGATGAAGATGTAGGGAGGGACGACGGTGTGGATCAGCTCCCAGTCTGTGGAGTCTGGAGCGTCCGACGGGCCGACGGGGAGAAACGAGCTGCTGTTCTCAGACCTGGAGGCCGGAGATGCAGGCGGAAGAGACGCCATGAGCTGGAAACAAAGAAAAACCAGTAAAATGATGTAGATGGTACTGGTGGACATAGAATTTTATTGTTAGATTTTGTGGTAATATTGTGATGCTGATAAAGATTATGATTAAAAAAAACGAATTACCTGTTTTTAGGTAATCATAAGTCTGTGACTGCAGCATTCATTCCACCATAAACACAAATACTTTATTCCCAATGTTTCCATCACTTTAAAAGTGACATATCACTAAACTGCACACATTAACCACATTTAATCATATTTTGGAATTTACTGATATATATTGATGTTTTTGTGGAACAAACAGTGGAGGAAAAAAGCACAAATATTGTCAATCATACGGTTACTTTGACTGGAAAACTCGCCTGATAGCATCTCGCTGTAAAGCCGACTCATCACAGACGATTGTCTGAACTTAATGCTCTGGTTGATAACTACAATCATTTGGAATATTTTTATGATTTAAATGACTTTTTTAATGCTTTGAGATGATTTTTCCATCTTCCTTCCAGCAGGGCTTGTTGAACAGCTGAATCTGTTCATGTAAAGTTTCAGTAGATTCAAAATCTCCATGTTTGTGACAGTAAGTCATCAAATCCCAATCGATCAGCTTTCAATCGCTGTGACCAGCGGATGCTGCGCTCTAACACGTTTTCCTTTCTCCTCGCCGTTTGTGGTGAGGAGAAACACTGATCCTGGTTCAGCCTGGCGGCCAGTGAATAAAACAAACGGACCTCAGTTACCGTCACCATGACCGGAACAAGTTGAGATTTAATTGATTCAAAATGTTTGATCAACCATAAGAATATTTAAATTATGTTGGATTTTCTCCTGAATAAAAAAATAAACCCAGATAAAGGATTGGTTCATTTTCACCTTGAGTCTGTTTACACATCTGTACATTTTACATTCATTTATACAAATACACATGAATATTACGAAAATGCATATATCTATGTTTGAAGACAATAACTAAAAGAAATGTTATTTTTATTAAAGTATAAAGTAGTTTTAATAATAACTGATCCAATGTCAGAGGAGAAGAGTTTCAAGATCAGAACTTTAACCCAAACTTCATTAAAGTGATTCTAATCCTCCAGATCATTTTCACGTCTTCATGCTTCTGCCTGGACCGACTCACCTAAAGGATTGAATGCACTATTTTTACCGCCTGTTTCTGTTTCACCTGTTGAGGATTTTGTCAACTGACCACTACAGGGTCAGAAAGCAGGCTGGTCATCAGGTGTTTAAAAAGGTTTGCTGAAGGATTGTGTCTTCAGCGGCGCAAACAAACTGAAGCAGTTTCTGAAAATACAGAAATAATAAATACAGATTCAAAATTGCTATTGCAAAAAAAATGCAAATATAACAATTCACAAGCAAAATTTAAATGATGCAAAACTCTGAATCAATCCAACTCTAACTGGTCAAAGCTCAAACAAATGAATAAAATCAAACACATTAAGAATAAAACAGACATGAACAAATTATAGAAATGTACCAGCAGCTGAACAACTCGGTCAGTAGTGATAATTAGCATCCACCTATTTATGTCACATGCTAACAGCACCACTCACATCATCAATGACTGCACTGGTCCCAACGGAACAATCCTCCTTCAAAATAAAACGAAGCACTTCAAAATAAAAGCACAGAGGTGAGCCATTGAACTACCGGTACTTGAAGAATGAAAACCAACCCGAGACGTTCTTACCTGCAGCTGGATGAGAACGCTCCCCGTTTGGCCTGCAGCGGCTCTGAGCTGCAGCTGCACTACGCAGCCGTGGAGACGCAGGTCTGCTGCGAGGAGCTGCTTTGTGCACAGCTCAGTTCTTCCACACCCTCAGCCAAGGACTTTCATTCCCCACCTTGTTTGGGAAACAGTCAAAGTTTCTGCTGACCTCATGTAGGAAGTTAGTTTAAGCGGCAGAGAGCAAAATGTGCTGGAGACGTTCAGAAGCAAAGTGTTTCCTCCTGCATCAGATTCAAGTTTTAAAGCATTAAATGAGTTTTAGTGACCAAAGATAATCTGAGCATAAACTAGAATCGGTTTTCCAAACGGCTGTTCCACCTCAGCTTTGGGTTTGGTGAGATTCTTCTTCTGTGTTTTCATTTCTGCTCATTAAGTCCTGTCCAGTTTATTAGAACAGCCCATTTCAGTACCAAGTGCTTCACATGTACAAACATAACAAAAACCAATTATGAAACAAGCCGCAAATATTTCATTTAGTCAAATGTCATAATCAAAATACATCAACCAAATAAATCAATCAACATTCCTGTTATTAATAACCTGAAGCAGCTACAGCCTGCTGGGTTTTCAGTCTGGATTTAAAGGAAGTCAGTGTTTCAGCTGTTTTACAGTTTTCTGGAAGTTTGTTCCAGATTTGTGGTGCAGAAGCTGAATGCTGCTTCTCCAGGTTTGGTTCTGGTTCTGGATGCAGAACGGGTGGTAGAACCGGGTGGTGTAGAACCGGGTGGTGTCTCTATCTTCCTGGTTCTGGTCAGAACTCCAGCAGCAGGTTCTGGACCGTTGGTTTGTCAGTCAGACCTGCTGCAGGATCAGTTTCTCTGATCGGAGACTTTAGTCTCTGGTCCTGGAAATGTTCTGCAGCTGGTAGAAGGCCCACTGTGGAACCGGCTTTATGTGGTTCTGGAGGGTCAGGTCAGAGGTCAGCCTGATCTCTAGTTGTTGTCATATAATGTTGCTATAAAGAAAAGTTCATTTACATTGACAGACAAAGGGTTTAGGGAAAAAAACATGGCTTCGGTGTAAAGAAGAGGGAATTCATTGGTTCAATTTAAAAGTCCTCTCCATGTTAAAAGCATCTGATGAAACATCAAGAAGTTCCTTGAAATTAGTTTATTTATTTATTCATCTCTTTTTGAGGATGAAGTCAAAAATAGTTCTAATTCCAATCAATTTCCCCCCCAAACAGAGCAATCAATTTATGTATTTTTAAGAGGCACTACATATTTGTATTCCAGTGCATTACCAGAACAGTTGTTTGAAACATTTATATAAAAATATCAGCGGGTTATTCACTTATGATGGATTATTAGAGTTACTGTAGGTAGAGAAACAACAGAACATTTCCAGCAAAAACAAATCCCAAAAGTTTGAGATGAATCTAATATAAATTCTAGAAAAAATAAGGAAGTTTTTGAGCTTCAAAAGTCAGAAAAAATTCGACTTCTGAAACTCAGAAAATTTCCAAAAGGCAAAATATTTCAACTTCACAAATGCAGAAAATGTTCATATTTTTTTTCTTCACAATTTCTGAGTTTTTTTATGTAATTTTCCTCTTTTTTCTACACTGGTCCTAAGATGCCACTGTACAACACAGCCTGGGAAAGTATTTCTATTTTTTAGCAATTCCAAAAAAAAAAAAAAAGAAAAAAAATGATAATGATTAAGTGAAAACACACAATGAGTCAAATTTGCATTTCAAATTAATCTTTGTCTTTAAGCGAAAACTAGAACTGCAAACCAGCCTGAGACTTTCATTCAGATTGTTTTGCAAGACCATTTGATTCTTTTCTGGTCAAACTCGGCAGAGTGACATAATGTGCAGAAGCATTAAACTAAATAATAACCGCAGTGAGGAATAACAGGTAATTAACAAAAAGGCTAAATGAGTTTTAGAGTGCTTTGCTTCATGACAACACAAGGCTGCAGCGGCCAGGACTTGGTAAAACAGAGCGGCTGTCATCAGGTGTTCAGACCTGTGTGTGTGTGTGTGTAGGTGTGTGTGTGTAGGTGTGTGTGTGTGTGTGTGTGTGTGTGTGCGTGTGTGTGTGATGTGAAGTGGCAGCTTGCCAATAAGCACTCTGCTCCTGCTGCGCTGCGGAATAGAGGTTCTGCATTAGTGGCTTTAATGGAAAACTCTTTTCATTCACGGTGAGATAAATAATAATCATGGGAGGGCTTTGCTCCGAGCCTCACCTTTAACAGAGCAGAATTACAAAGAGATTTGGCTCAGATGAGGGACGGCGGAGACGAACACGAGGAACTGAATGTTATATGAAAGCAGCTAAGCCAACAGAGCTTCAAGGATCAGAGACGGAGAAATGCTTCGGGGTCACAGAAGGAAAACTAGCTGGAACTTTTCTTTTTCAGCGTTGAGAACAATTTACAACGCAACACAATATAAATATTAGATCGGGAAAGTTTTTAAAGGGGCAGCGTTATTGTTTTGCGGGGACATAGTTCCATTTTATAGCACAATCAAGTAACTGTGCTACGTTCAGTCGCCATAAAAATGCTGCATATATCAAATATGACTTTGAATTTGACATTGTAATTTAACACCTTGAAATTGGGTCTCCGCCTCTTTAAGAAGCTCCTGCTCTTTCTGAAACTCCGCATTCATGGCTTCTCTAGCCCTTTTACAAAGTTTTTACCAGCGTTTCACTGAGAAGTAGCTCCTATAATGAGCTCAGCTGATGTTCCAGCAGGTGTTTGCTAATTGCTACTGGCTAGTCTGAAGGAGCTGAGTGAAGAAGTGCTGCTCCGTGAGGCTGGAGCTTGGAAACTGCAGCTCTAAGTACGAGCCGCACCTCCAAGTACTATGACCTCATGCTAACAGCTAGCTGAAGTTCCAATTAATATATTTTTATAATATTTTGCTCAACTTGATATTAGCTTGAGGAACAGAGAATCACAATTCCTCATTCCGGCAATTCTGAATCGATGCTCAAAAATCAATTTGAAAATGCTTTTATTTTACGTTTTTGCCACTCCTACACTGCTCATGACATTATGCATCAACTCGATCACCTTATGTTTTTTTTATTTCCCCCCCACTAGGGGGCTTTTTTTTGTGGGCTCTAGTGTCCCTTATTTTGACAGTAGGCTGACAGGAAGGGGGGAAGACTTGCGGTAAATGCCGCCGGGTCCGGGAGTCGAACCCGCGACGGCCGCGTCGAGGACTCAGGGCCTCCAAATGTGGGTCGCGCTAAACCCTACGCCATGCCCATGTATTTTTTAAAATACTTAGATTTTTAAAAATTATTATTTACATAAAAGCCAGGCTAACCTACCGTAATACTGATAATTTAAGTGTCAGAATTTTATGAACAAACCGATTTTTATTTAAATAAACTGGTAGAATTTGATGCAGAAATGTTTTAAACAAATGTTCTATTTGTTTGCACTTTCTTTTCCTCGTCACTCACATCATTTAAAGAGCATCTCTAGACCGTTTGAATAGAAAAATGGTTTCTGAATAAAAAATCATAACAGGGTAAGAAAAGTTCTTTCAGCTGGAGGTGAATTTCTTTCTGGTTTCTAACAGAATAATCTGAATATCTGAGTTGGACCTGACAGGAACGGAAAAACAAGATTATGGTACTTATTAGAGGAAACACTGGTTTCTGAATCATGTTTAATGGAACACAACCAGTAATTAGAAATCCCATCACTTGCCAGCCTGTCATCATGGTGTCACACAGACGACCATCAATGTCAACAGGACTCGCATGATCCAAACTGACTCATGCCATCACTTTAGTAGAACTATTATTCATGTTTGCCAAAAACATCCTGTTGTATTTGATTTAGCCTGGAGAAAGAAACGGCTTTCTCTTCCCCTTTCACTAACCGACACTCATCACTTCCTCTTTTCTCCTTTGAATCCTGTTTTCCTCTGGTTGTTAGTATGAGGAAGCTCATAGCTTCAGTATGGCAGGTTTAGGCCCAATGCAGACAGAACCAAAAAGAAAAACCTGAAATTTTGAGAACAAGCTCAGAAATGTTCTAGAAAAAACTTGCTAATTTCTGAGTTTGAAAGTCTAAAAATTTGTTAGATAAAAAAAAAAAATGAGACTAATCTGAGCAAATTTCTAGAAAAAAGAAGTTTGAGTTTCAAAATCCAACATTTCCCAGGCTTTAAAAATCGAAGATTTCGAAACTCAGAAATCTTTGACTAAGACTAATCTCAATATTTTCTTCAAGCACAATTTCAGCTTTTCAAAGTCAGATTTTTCTAGAAAATTTCTGAAATTACTGAGGTTTTTTTTTAATTCATCCTCACTACCATAAAAAGGAACTGCTAGTTTGGTTTTCTTCCTAAGAAATTATAAAACATTGTCGCATTAATGATGTAAATGGGAAAAAAAAAAGTATCAAATAGTCATATGCAATATAGAAAGGAGTCACAAAATGCATTATTATAGCACTCTAGATTCTAGAGTCTGCTATAATAATGCATTTATAGCAAATAATAAATGCATTATAGCATTTATCTGATAAATGCTATAATATAGCATTATCTTATGCAATATTAAGATAGAAGATCTCCTTTAACAGGATTTAAAGGAGATCTTCTAGACTAACAGAGCCTAGAAGATCAATATGCTGGGCTAGCAATACAATGGCAACCTTAATGGCACAGTGTTGCCATATGGCAATATCAACAATTTAGCAGTTGATATTGCCTGTATTAAATGATCAAATACAGCACAACAAATAACTTACCTTATTTATTGTCGAGTATGTATATTTTCCCTGGTCAAAAAATGTCAAACTTTTTTTCATGATTTCTGAGGAGTCAAATGGTGAAGCTCCTCCCTGTGAAGAGGTCTGTAGAAAAGGGCGTCAAACTTCCCTCCAGAAAATGATGACAAATTTAAACACTGCTATTGCTTCTCTCAGGGTCTCATCTCTCTTTCGGTGCACTACATCGTAAAGTTGGAGGTACTGTATGTGTGTGGAAGGGCTTCAAGCGATTTGTTGCCAAATGGCAACATTATACCATAGAGGGCCGAGTCACCGCCACCATGCTTGACAGTTGAAAAACAAGAAAAACTGCAGATGTAAATAGAGGTTTGTTGTTTTTTTTCTTTGTTTATTGACGCATAAAACATCCTTCAAACAATAAACCCATTTCAAGGTAAGGTCTCTGTACAACGCTTACTAAGCTGTTTATTTATATAGAAAACATAAGGGGGGCCAGGAGTAAAAATCACAGGGCTCCCTTCAGATTTAATGGCAGGTACTCTAGAGAAAAATTACAGCATTCCATCAACAAATATTTTCAAGCAATAAATATGAATTTATAAATAGTGTAAATTTACATCCAAATAAAAAAAAGAAAAAGGAAAAAAGAAACAAATTAAAGTTCACGCCAGTTTGTGTGCAACCCTTTTTTCCTGTGACTTGGCTGGTTGTAAATCAGATTCTCTTCCTCCACGTTAAAGTCAAGAAGTCAACGTATCGAAGGTGAGTAGAAGAGCAGAAACAAAACGTGTCACATTTCACATTACATGTATGTTGTTTTTCCTGACCGAGGAGGTGTCTGACGTAGTAAAAGGCTAACCACACGCACGCACGCACGCACGCACGCACGCACGCACGCACGCACGCACGCACGCACACACACACACACACACACACACACACACACACACACACACACACACACACACACACACACACACACACACACACAGCTCTGGTGTCAGCCCGCAACAAAATAAAAAATGTAAAAAAAAAATTAAAATAAAAAAACAATCAGATCAGTAGTCTCTGGTGACCAGGTTGATGGTTCAAACAGAATATGTACAGAACTTTATGCCATTATTGTTATTTTCATTTGATGAGTTGTAGCGAAGTCCAGATGGGCCAAGCAGTAGAACAGTCTGGTCGTGACGACGGGAGGAGCTGCCGTCCCCCAACCCATTTCCTCCAGTCCACCAGAGGGAGGCACACCGCTCGCTCGCTCGCTCGCTCGGGGCAGGTTGCATAGACACACAGCTTTCACACAGCTGCCTTATGGGATAGCTACAGGACGCAGTCGGAGGGACTGCCGCCTTTCTTCCTGAATATCAGAAAAAGAAAAAAAAAAGAAAGAGGAAGGGAGGAGGGGGGGTTCTGAGAGTTTCCACTGAGGTTCATTATGGTTCTGTAATGTTCTCAGAAGAAGATGATGATGATGATGAATCCATCAAGAAGAGGAAGGCAGGGGGCTGGCCTGCGGAGAGGAAACAACAATACGGTCAGTTTGGATCGAACCTGTTTGACCTGACAGAGGTCAGAGTTCATGCTCAAATAAACACACCACGTTACAAAACCAGGGCTGTTGAACAATTTAACATTTTAATTTGATTAATCAGAGGGTTGCTGTGAAATAATCACAATCGCCAAAACAATTTAACAGAGTTTGAAATGTTTTTTTTCATTAGAACATAAATAAAATTATGAACATGGGAAATCATTTCTCATGTCTGATTCTTTTGTATTTTTCATTGTTTTTGTATTTGTTCACAGCAGTTTAGTGTTGCTTTAGTCGTGAATAGATGCCTGTAAAATGAGGCTTTGCTGCTTTTTCTGTGCTCTGATTGCCACAGAAACCGTACAGAGCAGGGCAGCAGGAGAGGAGAAAGAGTGGAGCTGTTTTCAGAATGCGTTTTCCAGCAACATAATATAATTTTATAGCACAATCAATTAACTATTGCCTTGACTTTTTATAAAATTGCGCTCTGTTACTCTTTCTGAAACTCTTCCGCCTTCAGGAAGTCATCACAACATGAAACAAAAGAAGCTAACCATTTAACGTTTTTACCAGAATTGATCTAAGAAGGAGCTCTTATAATGAGTTCAGCAGATGCCCAGTTCCTTCAAGTGTTTGCTAATTGCTGCTGGCTAGTCTGAAGGAGCTGAGTGGAGGAGTTTTGGGAAGCTGCAGCTCAGGGGAGGAGCTTCGTCTTCAAAGGCGGAGCTTTGTCTACCCAGCTGAATGGTCGCCATGGGACATTAAAGGATTTCTCAAACATGCATGAAAGAATGCAAGCAACACTCTAGTTATGTTTTTGATAAAGGAATACCTTTACAACGTGATTTAAAGTTAGAAAACTTTTGATTTTCCATGATACTGGTCCTTTAAGAAATGGGAGATTAGCCTTCAAGAGAAAATTATGTTCAAACTTCAGCACACATGACACTGAAAATTTACAGAAAAGTGTCATTTATGGTTACATTTTTTTTAAAATGCAGAGTTAATATTGACAGCTCCGCAGTGGAGCCGGCTGCTCACCAGTGTGAACTGGTCGTAAGCCTGCATCAGGTCCTCGATCTTGTACTGCTCCAGAACCACGAAGCTGTCCAGGTCAGCGCTGGCCCGCCTGGCGCAGTCCTGGCACTGAACCACGTATGTCTTCCTGCTGTTGCTCTCGCTGCTCACAAACAGCAGATCGAATACCTCCACCTGGTACGGGAGCGGAGGGGAGAGCAGAACTGGTAAAGCGCCCGCTCCCATCCTGAACCGCAGCAGAGACCCGTCTGCTTACTTCACAGATGCTGCAGTAGTGGGCCGGCTCGCTGTGGGTCCGGCCGTGCCACACCAGCTCCTTCCCCGCAGCCAGAAGCATCTCCCTCTGCATCTGAACTTGCTTCAGCGTCCGCAGCAGGCAGTACCTAACACACACACACAGGGTTTAGGGTCAACCCCAACAAAGCAGCAGAGCAAAGCTAAGATAAGCTAACCCAGTCGGGCCTCACTTGATCATCTCGAAGAGCTTGTGGTCTGACACTTTGATGTTCCTCGCCATGTTCCAGGAGAGGTGGATCATGGGAACTATGGACTTGACGCTCTGCAGCTTGTTCCACTCGAAGCGCTCCACTGCCAGCTTGTACTGATGGGCTGGAGACAGAACACAGGGCGGAAAAGCTCAATGTGTGGCCCCTCAGGGGGAGGAGACCCCTCAGCGCTTCTCCAGAGGACAAAAAGCTTTTGCACAGCTCTGGAAAAATTATTTTTTTCCCCCACACTTTTTCTGCAGTAAAATTCAAGCACTTTTCCAGGGTTTCAACAAATAAAATGTAAGACTTTTTAAGACCTATTTAATGCCTCCCATAATGAAATTAAAATTTAAGACTGGAGAAACTAAGTCTGTTCTGCTGTAACAGAATGAAGAGTGGCAAAAACCAAAACTTCTGGGATGCGTTTGTGAGGGTCAAACTTAAAGTCTGAATGCACCTACTCCCATATGGGGCTAGGAGCATTCAGAAATTGGCCAATGGAAAAGACTGACATCGTCCAGTCAAGTGGATGATAACCCTCTATCCACTGTAAGGGTGCATTCACACCAGCCCTCTTTAGTCCACTTCAATCAAACTCTAGTTTGTTTGCCTAGAAAGTCCAGTTGTTGGGGAGTTGGGAATGCATAATCAGACAAAAGAAGCAAATTTTTTCGCCCCATTCAGTTTGGCCTAGGAAACAGTTTGGCTGAAGTGAAATATGGTGCTGTTAAAATGCATACATGAAAATCGATTTGTTTGACACAATGCTGTGTGAAAGCAAACCACATCAGCTGAAAACATCAACAAATGTTGCAAATTTGGCCTCCAATCAAACCGAGTCTACTGGACTATCCAGTGTGTAAACACCTTTTAGCGTCCTCTCTGACCCACCTGTGAGGGATCCCACGTTCCAGGCGATGTTGTTGCACCAGCCGATGGCCTGGACCCAGTGAACGGTGCCGGTGTTGAGCCACACCAGGTCCCCGGGCCTCTGGATGAAGCGGTACACTGGAACATTGTTCTCGTACAGGTCCTCCAGGTTGGGCCACCAGGAGCCCATCAAGAAGTTGATGTTGTTCCTGTCAGAAACCACACAATCAGCCACCAGGACCCACTTTGGACTCAATCAGAACAGTTTTAAAGTTGACTTACTTTTCACAGAAGTCATTGATGACGCCCCAGTAGGACTCGGGCACAGCGAACCATTCACAGTCGCCAGGACCAATGTTGATGTTGACCGAGCAGAAGTTGTTGTTCTCTTGGTGACCTGTGACAAACTGGGATTACTAAAGAGGAGCGATCTAGAGTCAATGCACAGCTGCAGTTATTACAACTAAAAACCAGCCATCAGGCGCGAAACCTGGGAGTAGTGATGGACTCTGACCTGAACCTTCAGAGCCACATAAAGACTGTTACAAAGTTGGCCTTTTACCACCTAAAGAACATTTCCAGGATTAAAGGACTAATGTCTCAGCAAGATCTAGAGAAACTCATCCAAGCATTTATCTTCAGTCGCATTGATTATTGCAACAGCGTCTTCACAGGTCTGTCCAACAAATCAATCAAGCATCTACAGCTGATCCAGATGCTGCTGCTCGCGTTCTCACTAAAACCAGGAAGATAGAGAACATCACACCAGTTTAAAGGCCCTCCACTGGCTCCCTGTAGCTCAAAGAATAGACTTTAAAATATCGTGGTTAGTTTATAAATCACTGAATGGCTCAGCACCACAATACATTAAAGATCTGTTGTTGTTGTATCAACCTTGCAGACCTCTCACGTCTTCTGGTTCTGGTCTGCTCTGCATCCCCAGAACCAGAACCAAACGAAGGGAAGCAGCATTCAGCATCTATCCACCACAAATTTGGAACAAACTTCCAGAAAACTGTAAAACAGCTGAAACACTGACTTCTTTTAAATCTCAACTAAAAATCCACCTGTTCAGGATTGCATTTGAAAAAAATGGCGAATGACTGAGGGTCATGGCGCGTAACAGAAACCCTGTAAATTCTAGACACTAACAGGTACCATAGATTGGTCAAAAACCGTCAGGGACGGCGGAGTCCCTGCATGAAATTCAGAGAAAGAGGTGTATGGAGCCTCATGCCGGAAGCCCGTTGAAAGGCTGTTTATATTGTTTTAAACTGTGTGATTGTGAGCATAAATGGGAATAATAATAGCAATAGGTATTTTGTTCCATTCAACACAATAAGAGTGTAATC
>CAEFZX010011566.1:0-22233 GCA_903066825.1 Alfaro cultratus | reverse complement strand
GCTCTGTTTTTAATTGTATTGGTTTTTATAAATTTTTGATCAAGAAAAAAAAATTGGATAAAACCAGGTTCGGAAAAAAAACGTATCATATCCTTGTTTAAAAAAAAAAAAAAAAAAAAAAAAAAAGAGTACAAAAGTATACAAAAAAAGTATAAAAGTATAAAGTCATTTGTCACAGATATGAGGGCTCTGATGATCAATGTATCTTAGATGCATGGTCTACGACAAAGACAAAGACTTTGACGTAGACACTCAAGACTCTGTTATTTAGCCAGAGTCTTGGGTAAGCATGGAAAACAGAAGTAGCCAAGTATTAAACACATTTTTGTCACTTAGTTGCATATTCAGAAATCTTCAGCTTCTCTCTGCGTTGCTCTTTACAGTCACTTAATTTTACTGGAAATGTAAATACTTCAGTTACATTTTTGCGTCTCATACATCAAAATGAATGAACTAAAGTTCCAGCCTTGCTCAAAACAGAGAGGAAACATCCTAGTGCATTATCACAAGGAGCAAAAGGTAGAATTTTTGAAGATTGAAGCAATACGGCTGAATCCAAAATTATGAACTCCTCTGGCAAATTTATGTTTAAAATAATATCTTCATTAATATGTTTATTATGATTGGATGCAACATTCTGTAGTCAACCAGAACATGTATGCAGCCAAGTTGAATTTTAATAAGGTTTAATAATTTTAATAAACTTCAAATGTTTTGGAGTTCATTCCCAAAACCAGGGGAAAGCTGGTCAGCAATTACAAGAAGGGTTGGATTATTGCATTGTTACAAAGGTGTAAAGTAAATAACTTTTACTATGTGGTGACAGGAAAAATATAGTTTTTATCAGTACTCATTTCACATTGAGTTGTCTTTCAAGAGATACCTGTCTCATTTCCAATCAGATAAAAAAAAAGAAATGAAATGAATTTTGGTTGTTGAGTCTGATTAAGTTAGGAAACATGACTGTCCTGCGGGAACCCCTGTTGAAATAAAAGAAGACAAACGGAGATAGCTTTCTCTACAACGTAAGAAAATGAAATGGAAAACAATCCAAATGCTAATATAAACCACAGGTTATTGATTGCATTTAATTCACTACAAGTGAAAGCATCAAATATTTAAGCATGTTCAATTCAGTTACATTTCAAATATTAAATAACTAGTCTCAAAGGAAAATTGAATGTACTTGTAACTCATTTATCCAATGGCTGCAACAGGGCTACTTCAAGAGCTGCTAACAAATTTAGCTGCATGGTACCGAACAAAAATAAAAAACAAAGGGGGAATGCCTCCTCTTAAATAATTCAGATATGTAAGAAGGACAAAAAATAATTTGGTCAGTACATCCCTCGCTGCTAAGCTTAGGTGTCTCATTATTGCACTGAAAATGTCATGGCTCCAACCTGGAGCAGCGCAGCAGTTTTTTGCCATCATACAAAAGGTTGTTTTGTTTTGTTTTTTGTCACTTACACGCCCAAGAATGTAGCATTCGCTTGTGTGCACACAATGTCCTCTTCAGGACAATAAATTACAAATAATCACCTCGTATTCTTTCATGACGGCCTGGCACTTGGCAAAGGACAGCTTTAATTGGAAGCTGGGAGCTTCATAAAAATTCGCTGCCAGGAACTCTTGACACAAGACGTAGAAGTGCAGATGAAGCATTGTTAAACTCGTTCACGTTTGCACACACGTACACACGAATTAGACGGCTATTGGGAAGCCACAGCTGGGCCGGCGGTGATGCTCAGAAAGGTGAAAATAATTAAAGAAACCGGAGCACTTTGTGTTCTGCAGTTGTCGGCATAATGAGCCAAAGCGGCCAACCCGCAAACCGACGCTCCTTATCCTCGTTGCACTTGATGCTGACGTGACTGTGTAACCGGGGGAAATGAAGAAAGGAGCACAAAAGTCAAACAGTGCAAACAGCACGGAGATCTGTGGGGACAGGCTCTTGAGTTCATAAAAACCTGGGCTGAACAGGAACCAACACTGCGGTTCAAATCAAGCCACCAAGTAGGCAGTTTTACCACCACTGACTTTTACCAGCTGCTCAACAGCCTCAGTGGTGAGGACGGCAAATCCGATCTAGAGGTTTTCACATCCATCAGCCATCCAGATGTACATTTGCAGCTGTTTGTTATGGTAAAAATGTTCTTTTCTAACCTTTTTTATTGGTATAAGACTAAATAGAGGATATTCTGATTTATTTCATGCATATAGAATGTTGCGCCAGCTGTTGACTCCATAAAAATTGACTCTCGTGATTATTGTGGGGTTGTTTATGTTTTGTTTTTTTTATTCAAAGCTGTTCCTTATCTAAAAGCACCAGAGCAAAAATAACCTCAAAAACCTGAGCGCTGTGAATGCAATTACTGTTTTCTACCCGACTCCAGAACTCATATCTTGGCTAAAAATCTGAAAATGCTGTTATTTAGCTTTTTATGACCTCAACAATCCTGATTAAATAAAAACAAACACAAGAACCTTTCATTCAAATTTTCCATTTTTATTTTTTTCAGAATAAACAGAAGAGAGGAAAAACATGAATATTATGAAGCTATTGGAAATAATCAGCACAATTTTAAAATGAGTTCACATGGGAATAAATATTACTAATTATGATAAATAGTCCACAGAAAACCGGTCATCTCACAAAGGGGGTTATTCAGTGTGTTTGGCAGTAAATTTCCCCGGTAACATGACCGTGTCGCTGCAACCTGATGGTCTCACTGTTATTAGAAAAGGCCACTTATGAGCCGACTCGTCCCGAGGCAGATAAACGCCGCCTTATTCCAGTTAGCGTCCTGCTAACAAAACACGGAGCAGAAGTTGTTGGTTGGCGTCTGCCAAGTAGCAGTAATGTAATAAGTAAGCCGAAATGTTAGAGCGTAACAGAATTACAGTTAACAGCTGAAACACATTAAAGTCAATTCGATTATGGTGATCATTAATTACAGTGTTGGAACACAGAATTTCATTGGGATTGTGCCTCAGAGAAAACTAGTTTTAAAAGAAAAAAAGAATCAATAAACTATCTACTAATCAGAGATACAGTAGGCTTTAGTTTTCATGTTCTAACCTTAGCAAAAATATTCGCACCCTTCGAACTTTATCACAAACCAGCATTTGTAATGCATAAATTATGAAGTGGACAATCAGATCCTTGGTGTTTTATTATTTCATGCTGTTTATTACATTAATGTTCTCTTTCTGAGAACGTCACAAAACTGCTGGATGTATCTAAGATAAAACAAGGCAGAACTGAACTCTGGTTGGTATGGATTGTGGTGTTTTTAAGGAGGTTGTATAAGCGGCTAAATGCAAATACATGGCTCACTGTTCAGATTTTGATTTATAATAAAAATTAAAACCAATGAATGAATGTCTTCCACTGACTTCACAATTATACCCTAGTTTGTGTTGGCTATTAAAAGGGCAGTATAATGTATTCTCCAGGAACAAAGTGCCATTTTATAGCACAGTCAAGTGTCTATGTTACCTTCAGTTGTTCTAAAAAAGCTCCCTATATAAATATATCAAATATGACTTAAAATAAATTTAACTTTGTAATTTAGCAGCTTGAAATTGGGCCTCTGTCTTTTTAAAAACCCAGATTCTTTCATCACAGCATTGCTCCACTAGTAACCCTTTAACAACGATTTTATCAGCATTTCACTGAGAAGGAGCTTGTACTATGGGCTCAGCAGACAAGCAGTAACACCAGGTGTTTGCTAATTGCTGCTGGCTAGTCTGAAGGAGCTGAGTGGGGGAGGGCTGTTCTGAGGGCGGAAGTTCGGAAACTTGGAAACTGCAGCTCCGAGGAGGAGCTTCATCTCAAAGGCGAAGCTAGGTCCACCCAGGTGTTTGGCACATCTGAATGGTTGCCAAGGAGATAAAAGGATTTCTCAAACATGCAAGTCAACACTCCAGGTTTGCTCTTGATGAGGGAATAACATTATAAGATGATGTCAAGCTCAAAAAAGTCAATTTTACATAACACTGCCCCTATAAATGAAAACCCACTGATAGACATTCATGCTTGTGCTTGACAAAATGTGAAAAAATTCAATCTTAATTGTTGAAATTTGGGGAAAAGTTTCCAAGATCCTGTGTAAGTGCACCCCTCTCTTGTGCTGAACTCATGGAAACCCTCTTATACTATTGAAGCGCCGATGTTCTTCCTCCCTCATCCACAGACTGAGGAGCTCTCAGACCTACAGTGCCACCTGGCTGCATTCATCCCAACAGACCAGCGCCTGACTCCTCTCTCTCCGTCTGTCTGCTGACCAGGCTTTGCCCCTTCAAACACTGAACTGTAAGGTGAGAGGACACACTAATAGCCCCACACAATCTCCCTTCTCCTTTATGATTTCTCCTCTGTGTTCTCTCGCGTCCTCCTTCCCTCTCTGACACTTTGGCCTATTGATTTGACTGGAGGAGACATCATTAGTTGATCCCTGCTGCCGTGGCTTGAAAACCCACACATGGACTGCAGCAGGTAATCACTTTAAGTACAGACTGGTGAAAACCGTTGTCTTTATGCACACCAGGGGGAAAGTCTGGGCCATTTTTCCAGCAGGTTTCCACCATGTTACAGGACCCATTCCCAGATCAGCACAATTGATCTGGACATTTAGTAAAAAGGGCTTCGATGACAATAGCTTACTTCTGCAAGAAAGACATATTTAAGATGCATTGAGTTAATTAGTGACTACTTACTGCAAGCTTGGACAAAGTTAGCACAGGTTTTATTAGGAATTGCTTCACCGTGAAAATGTGAAGATTTTATCGTTCCACCTTCTAAAATGACTCACCGCATCTTATTTACCCAAACCCCTTTTGACAGAGTTAATCATGACAGATTGCTCCAGTAAAGCTTTGAAAACGGTAAGGGTGTGGGATACTGTCATTTTCACGACTGTCACATTTCTCTATGGGGCCGGGGGGATGACCCTTAGATATTCTGGACCCAAAGTTAAGAAAGGTCATGCTTCCTCACACAGCAGCCCCAATCTGGTTGGAAGAGGACAGAAGGGTCAGAGCAATCTCTACTGGAGACCAGCTGGAAAAACTTAAACATCAAATGGTCCGAACACTAATCCTTGTGGCCCACCATCAGGAAATGCACCATTACCATAATGTCCTGACAGCAGCGTTCTTCACTGTGGAGCTCATTGTGTATACAGATAATGTCAGCATCAGTGAGGTATTGAAATCATGTCATGAGAAGCACAGATGTATAAGAGTGGATTAAAAGGAAATTGTGTATTGTTTTCCTTCAACAGCTCACTATTCACTTTGGCTGAAAGAGAGAAAAGGAGAGAAAGTAAAGCCCAAGAAAATAACAGGAGAACTGAATTTTTAGCTCCAAGTTGCTGTTTTATCCTGTTGAGCTTTCAGCTTGTGTGTGTCATGAAATGTGCAAGTTCTGGAAATGTGGAAGCTAAAAGTTGGGAGGCTAAGAGTTGAGGTTAAAAGACTGGAAAAAGCTAACTGCACAAACCAGGCATGAAGATGCTGCTCCGCAATCATTTTATCACCTAAGTGTGAAATGCATCATTTTTGATATATGTGTATGAGAGACTATTACCTCAATACAAAAACTAGTAATTTCTTAAAAACATGGCCTTTTGTGTGGCCTTTTTAGAGAATAAAAACATCTTTTTGGTTGTCATAAAGAAATCACCATAAATCCCTGGTGTGTCAATGAAAATCAAGAAACAAACAAAAAACAAGACTTTTCTGATTATTGCTTGTTTCATAAAACATTACAGGTTTAAGGATCGCTCACAGAAGAAAGAATAAGAAAAATATATCTCAGTAAGCAAAGCTAGGAAGTCAAAAGTTTACAATATTTCTGACCAGTTCCTACCATCTTTTTTTTCTTTGGCTACACTGACTGCAGGATTTTGCACCTTAAGCTCTACAGTACACATTACAACAAACATTTTCTTTTTCTTTTTTCACAATCAAACAAGTCCAGCACTGTGGTTCCAAAACTCTGGTCCAAATCTACGTGTTAGTAAGGCTACTTACTTGGTGTGAATCTGCTCGGGATCCAACACATAACGCTTCAGCCCACAAGTCCCAATTTTCACCCCAGCATGTGAAACCCACACCTAGCAATGCTTTTCTATTACAGACAACCCAAGTGAAGCTGTGTGTGATCCAAATGACCTTGGAACAACAATCTGATCATGTTTAACATATCCTTCCCCTGGAAATGTTTTTTTTTTTTTAATACCCTAAATCTCCCTGTAATTTCCCCTTTTGAGGGGAAAATGGACTTCATTGACATATTCTTCTTCAATTCGTCATCAGAAGTCATATTGGAAGAGAAGGCATCAAGAGCGATTAAAACAAAATAGAATATTGTTTAATGCACATGGTGTACAAATGTACAAATGCGTAATGTAAGCACATGTGAAGCTGAAGCTGTCAATAACTTGGAACACCAGACAGTAAAAGGCAATTCCCACAGTTCAAGGAAAATTATCATTACAGTCAATATGATGCCACTGTACCAGCTTTAAAGCAAATGTCACTTAATCAATATCTATAGTGTCGCCATGGTAATCATGATTCCCATTTTAAACCAGCTGCACAATTGCAAAAAAGAACTGTTTTCCAAAAAACAATAAATAAATCAAACTCTGTATGTGAAATGTCGGAACATTCACAGCAGAGCACTGCGTCTGTTAGCTGACTTTACAGGACAGAGACTACTCATGGATGGGCAGGAACAAGTTTACATTTTCGCTATATTGATTTGCCGCCAACTCCGATAACTCACGATTAAAGCTAGGTCTTAATTTTTCAGCATCAAAACCTTTCCATTTCATTTAGCTCTGAGTCTCAGTTCATTTATGGAAGCAGAAGCTGCATAATGGAGCCGAGCAAAAGAGGAAAAAAACAGCTGATTTGATTAGGGGACTCCTCTCTCTTTGGTCTTCCTAAAGACTAAAAAAAAAAAATCCAATAAGTTCTGATAGCACTAAATGTTCGCATGACTCAAGCGAGCAGAGGTTGTGTATTTGTCTGTAGCTGCGTTCTGTGCAACGCGTGCAAGGTGTGCACGGCGCCACAACTCAAACTCCGACGTCTAACCTTCATGATTCAGTAATTTAGCGGGTTTAGATACACTCCACATCAAGCTGTCAGTCAAGCCCCGGCGGCTGTGTGTTTCCTGACCTCGCTGAGCCCGTCTCAACATCTGTCCTCTAACCACAACTGTCACGTCTCGCGCACCAGGCAATATGTCTGAGTCCGTCTGAAATAACGCCCAGAAAAAGACGGAGGGGAGCCGGCTACTAGCTGTCAAAGCCCGCAGACACTTACCATCAAATATCTCGTGTCAAAGCGAGCAGCCAATTTGAGATATTCGCACATTGTAGAGTACCACAATTTGAAATACAATTCAGTTGGCAAGTCCACATTATGGCACAATCTATGTATTTAATTTAAATACAATCAGAAGGTGTATTTTATGTAATGAACCAACATAAAATGTTAGAAGAAATGGTAGAAGAAAATTGCTTGAGCTTTGATATTTAAGCCCTTTGACTCAAATATTACGATACTCTGTAATCAGAGTATATACTGATTATGCCTGGCATAAAAAGGCCTCAAAGACTAACATACTTAAGAAAGGACCCAACCAACCAATCAGCATGATGGACAAATCAAGACCAAGGTTGACTTAGTAAGATATTCTGCCTGTCCCTCAAGGCACGTTCTGAATTAATATGACTCTTTGGCGAATGTCATAACAACAGAACAACTAACCTTGGTACAAGAAAATTTCATTTATTAGAGGCAGAATAAAATTCACCAATGATGTTTCAAAATGTTAAAATGTACAAAAGAAATGGTCAGATTTCTGGCTCTGGGTTGATGAGACTACTTCTATCATTTCTTTATGGAAAGCAGTCATTGTTTGAACAAAGAATAAGCAACATTTGAAGCTCAGCAAAACTTCAATTTCAACAAATGCAGAAGGAGGTAATGTAGTTTAGATGAGACTAAAGGTGCATCCAGACCAGCTTTGTTTAGTCCACTTTAACAAAGCTCTAGTTTGCTTGAATAGAAAATCCGGTTCATTTGGGAAGGTGAGAATATGTAATCAAACTCTGAGATGGACCAAAAAGGTGAACTCTGCTCTACCTAAAAACCTAGGAACTGATTTGGTTAAAGTGAACTCTGTCACAGTTCAATGTCAAGTGAAGTGAACTGCAGTGCAGGGCATTCTGGGTAAATACAACCAAAACAAACTCTAGCGATAGTTGGACAAATGACTTGTGGTCTTTTACCCAAAACAAAAGAGAAATCCTTTAACTGCTAAAATCTGATGCTACTCCATTTTTGTTTACATTTTGTGGAGAAGAAAATATGATACTGATTTCTCATGTCTTCTTCAGAGGTTTTCATGCCATGTCCTTTAGTAGTTCTTGGTCCAGCGCCACCACAGGCCACTGGCTGAACAGGTTTTTCAATAGTTTGGATGGTTCCACAGTTCAGTGAGAAAGCAAAACACACCAGGTGAAAATGTAACATCGCAATTTTGGTCCCCAATCAAACTGAGTCTACTGGACTATCAGGTATGGAAACATTTCAGAATCACACGGCATTGTCACATCACAGGAATTTTGTCAGAATTAAAGGAATAAGAGATGTTGATATGTAGAGACAACTGCATACTTTCTGATGTGTATGCAGACACACTATGGATGCTCCAAACCCCACCAAGGATTTTCAATGCACAAGTTTAAAAGTATGACTTTTTCACGAGGATAGTCAACCCTCTGCTGTGCTTTTTGCAACATTGAAAACTGAACAAAGTTTGATACTGGTTTCTTCTATCATAAAAACAAAAGCCAAAGAGGAATATTTGGCCTTCAGAGTCAAAACGCCACTTCATTCATTTTTAGTTCAACAAAGTTCAAAATTCTGTGCACTCATAAGAAAGTGCAGAACATTGTTAAGAAGCATTGGTTGTCGAAGTTCTAGAAGCAATATATATATCTGAATAACATGAATTGCAAATTAAACAGCGCCTCAAATTAAATCAAGGAAGTTCCAACCAATCGGCTGGACAAAAACTGAACAATCCACCAATTATATTTCAGCTGCTGAATATCACCCGTGTGTCGGATCTATAAATACAAACCCAACCTTTGCTACACACAGGAGAAGTGTGTCAGTTTAAAAGATGAAGACCTGTCAAAGAACCTCGAAGCAGGTTAATAACGGAATCACTCGGGAGGCAGACCGAAGACGTGGAGGGAAAATATCCCGACATTTTCTCACAGCGAGACGAGACAGACGAGTCGGAGATCTGAGAGCACCGAGCTTCAGCTGTGATAGCTTACCACATTGGCAGCCGCTCCACCCACATCCCCAAAACTTTTCCACTTGCCTCGCTTGACATCCACTCTGCAGGCAGAGACAGATGCCCTTGAAGCTTCAACAGGGTGTGAAAAAAAAATTTCTTTATAGCAACCCCTAGTTATAGTTGATCAGAACATCATTTTGAAAAGCCAGTGGAGTAAATAAATGTAACTGTGTAAAACCAAAAAATAAATAAATAAAACTAAGATAATTTTAGTAATGGAAGGAAGAAAAGAGAGGAAAGATGGAGAGAGAGACGGGGCTCAGATGGAGGTAAAGTGTCAGGAGAAAACCTTATTGATCTGGAGTCTTAATTAACCGTCAGATGCCTCTGACTCAGTGTCTGATCTTCCGTGATCAGTGGCAGAAGAGTGGCATCGCTCTCGGGGGAGTTGGCAGAGAGTGGATGAAAACGAAACAGGAGAGTGGGCGGGCGAAGGGCAGAAGGGCAACACTACATAAAAACCCTCACTACAAATTCACTCAAATTTCTGTAAAGCAAATGTTCGACTTAAATAAAATCTGAAAAGAGAACCAACCCCGTTTAACAATTTCTCAAGAACCTCCTGAATTCCCGAGAAGGGAGGAGGGGATAGCCTCTTGCCACGCTCTGCCGTCCCTCGCGCTGATGCAATCACCTTCAGCCTCTGAACGTGGATATGTGAACGGTTCTGTCAACGTTGAGATGACAGCGGTGACTGCTTGAGGATTGAATTGCCAATTCTAATCTACCTAAGAAGCCAAGATCTTGGCCCGCTGATTTAATTCGGGCCAGAATTGGAATTGACCCAAATGAAACCAGTGGAGTGGAGTGAAGGTAGGGGGGATTGGGGCTGACGTTAATCCCTGGAGGGTGGGGGACGGAGTGAGGGTGGTTGAACAGAGAAATTGTGCTTTGTGGAATGTGAAGAGGAGAGATCAGGCTTTGAGGATGATGTCGCTCGAGCCCTAGAAGGAAGGAGGTGGAATGCGCAATTTATGAGCGCAGTTATTAATGTCAGGCAACGCGTTCACGAGGTTAGCTGCTCAAGTACATATTCTATCGATCTTAAAAGAAAAGCCTATAGAAGGTACTCAGTGCTTCCCATAGGCTACAATTAGACTTTTTTGACACAAAAGAATGATCAAAAAAACTCTTTAATGTCAAAGTGAAAACTAATACCCATAAAGAAAAAAACAAACAAAATATTTAACATAAAATATGTGTTTGCATTGATATTCACCACCTTTAAAGGGAGAGTATTAGGTAAAAAGGACCTTTTTGAGCTTTACATTGCTTTCATTCTTTTATGCATGTTCGAGAAATCCTTTAATCTCCCCTGGCAACCATTCAGTTTTGCAAAACACCTGCGTGGATCTAGCCGCGCCTTAGAGATGCAGCTTCTTCTCAGACCTGCAGTTTCCGGGCGTCTGACTCCCCCAATCAGCTCCTTCAGACTAGCCAGCAACAATTAGCAAACACCTGGTGGAACTGTCCATCTGCTGAGAGCTCATTATACAAGCTACTTCTGGTAAAACGTTTTTACGCTGGTAAAAACATTAAAGGCTTAATAGAGGAGCCATGTTGTGATGACTTCCTGGAGGAGGAGCTTAGGAAAGAGCAGGAGTTTTTAAAGAGATAGCAACCCAATTTCAAGGTGTTAAATTATGAAGTCAAATTTCTTTTAAGTCCTATTTGATATATATACCATTTTTATAACAACTGAAGGTAACAATTACTTGATTATACTTTAAATTGCACTAAGTGCCTGGAAAATATATAATACTGCCTCTTTAAAATGACTGACCTAATTCAACATAGGTCCAGTCCAATTGGTGCTGGTAGTCTCACAATGAGGGGAATGCAGATCACCGGAGTGCAGTGCTGAAGCTGCTGAATACTGACTTGAAGAGGGTGAATATTTAAGCAATCACTTATTTTATGTTACATATTTTGATTTACTTGTCATTGTTTTGCAGAAATCAGGTGTAAAATCAATTAAAACGCTAGAACCTCCCAGGGGGGGTAAAAACGTTTCATAGGCACTGCACATATGAGGGCGACTAGGTTTAACAACCGATCAAAACTCACCGTTGCGTGCAAGTATGTTAGTGCGTGATGCAGGCATGTTGTCTGGGCAGTCAATCGTTTCGTAGAGTGACTGAGAGAGTCGATCTTCATCGTCGTCCAAAGGCGCATTCACAGGAAGCTCCGACATTCCTGAGCTGTCCTATCAATGGACAGACAAGAGTGCATGTTATTCTAAAATCTCATAGCTAATAACTTGACTTAGCTGGTGTCTTGGAACACCGCAACATTCATCCAACTTATATATATGAAAAAAAGGCAAACTAGGGGGGGAAAAAAAATCAAAAAAACCCTTTAACCATTTCAAACTTTTTCATGTTCCCATCACAAGTTTTAATGCATTATATTGGAATTTAATTTTTTCGGAATACAGAACATAATTCGTAAGTGAAAAAAAAAAGACAAATGGTATACTATAATAATCTGAAAAGTGTGGCATGCATCTGTATTCAGTCCATTTTACTGTGAAGCCCCTGAATAAAAAGTATTAAAACAACTGCCCCTTATATTCTGTATATGTCGCAATTTCATCTCAGTACAATTACAGCTGCTAAATTGCTTGACATGGTTTTCTGGTTTGCATTTGTAGAAAACATCTGTGTTCCCATCCTCCCACTTCAAAGTTATCCACCACACCGTGATGGGTGTCACGGTGTATGGAAACTTGCAAAGCATTGTGTTTAAGTTAATTTATAAGGATATTTCTCTGCTACGAGTTGTTTGTGTTCAATCAGAAACAGGCCATCTTTCTCAGTGTGGCTTTGTCCCAAGTGTTTTTGCTAAGCTACAATTTGTCATAACAAAAATGTCAACCTGTAAAACTGAAATTACAAAATTACACTATCCAACATGCTAAACAGAGTTTTAACTGAACAACAATACTGTATAAGCAAAGTGTATGAGGATGGACTGCATTCACACAAAAGGACAGAAAAACTCAAATGTCACATGGTTCTAAAGTTGTGTCATCAATATTCAGTAACGACGGAACCAAGGCCTGAGAGTATCCATCTCAGCTTAGCTCAGTATTTTCCGGTTCAGCAGTGTGAAACAGGTCCAGCAGGGAGTCCAAGCTGGATAAAGCTCCATGGATTTCCCACAGGCCAACAGACAGCTGTCGCTAACAATGAGCTTGAGTAAAGAGACCAGTGACATTTGCCACGTGGTCGATGTTCTGCACTGCTGGTCTCTGAGCCCACCGCACACTTATTCCATGAGCCACTCCTTGTATGGGGACATGTCTGGTTTGGACACCACTGCTGTAGAGCAAATGTTGAGTCTTAGCTGACAATGGTTTATCAACCATTTCATTTCAGGATAAATCTCATGGAATTGCAAATGTGCAAATGTGGGTTCAAGGATGCATTCATACCAGTCCTGTTTAGTCTGCTTTAATCAGTTTGTTTGGCTAGAAAGTTTGGTTCGTTTTGTAATCAAACTCTGATGAGGACCAATAAAGCAAACTCTGGTCTGCCTAAAAACCTAAGTCTCAGTTCAGCTGAAGTGAACTCTGATGCAGTTTGAATGCCAAGAGGACCGGAGACCAATCCAAAAGCTGGCAGTGGACTATAGAACAGGGCATTCTGGGTAACTACAACCAAAACAAACATGCGAGTCAGGCGCTAGCAGGACAATGGCGAGTTGTCTTTTACCTAAGACATAAGAGGAATCCTACATCAGGTGAAATCTGACGCTACTCCATTTTTGCTTACATCTTTTTGAAGAAAAAAGTTGTGCTGATGTCGTCTTCTGAAGTTTTGTGTCACTTCCTTCAGCAGTTCTTGGTGCAGTGCCACCACAGGCGAGGGGAGGGGTGCACCAAAAGGTTTGGTTTGCTTGATGCAGAGCTAAAAATGGGACAAATGTAGCAATTCTGGTCCCCAATCAAACCCATTGAAAACACCTTTCATTCCTTATAACCTGTTAGTTTATTGCACTTCTGTACCATAAGCTTGAATCCGTAACATCCTGACTAGTATTGCATAGGCACAACACTCTGTTAGGTTCATCATAAAGAAGAGAGAGTGAACATTCTGGAATAGAGAGGAGAGTAAAATGGAGGAAAATTAAGACTTTTGAGTAAACAAAGGAGGACCCATGCGGGTTTTGGAGCCGAGGCCCCAGAGCAGTGAGGGTGCTGCCAAGCGGTCTCGATGTGCGCACAATATGCCGGGCTATGAGGTCAGGGGTACTTATTGGCTGTTTAATATAAATAAGAGGTTTAATGTGGTTGAAAGCACAAAATCTTATCAGAACAGCGTGTTGATAAGAGCGAGACGGGAGAGGAGCGGTGCCTGTGCACGGCTGGGTCAACACAATTACAATCAGAGTCATGGCTGCAGCCAGCCTTTTAATGAAAACCATCTCCCAGGAAAAATTAGACTCAGTAAGGTTCAGATTGCTGAAATGAAGACTTGTTTAACTTACATTCTCACTTTTGCTCGGCTGCTGTCTTCAGTTTTTTTAATAGGCACTGAACTTTGACTATGTGGAGGAGAGATGTCGGGGTTTGGGTGTTTTCTTGTTTAAGTCGGAAATGATATACCAAAACCCTCATTTGGCATTTAGCAAACATCTCAGAAAACAGATGAAGTGCAATAGTGTTTATATTTCGGTGACCTTTTCACATTTTAGAGCATTACAACCAAAAAGCATAAAAAGATACATAACTTATTGTGAAGAAAAATATGTAGTGGATATGTATTGTACTAGCTTTACTGTACTATCCTTACAAATAAAAACTACCATAGGTAACTTTTCAAATGAACTTTTTAGCCAACACGTGCAACGCTATGTGGTGAGAAACTTATACTGAACTTTCCACGTATTTATTTAAAAGTGAGCTGATGTTTCTATTAGATACAATCCTAATAATTCATTACTCCTTCCATTTTTGATGATAGTTCAATAACATTGGGACCTGACTGATTACACAAGCTGGATCCTTGAATCCAGAACCACACAAAAGAAGAAGAGGAAGAAAAACCCAGAAATGAAGAAAACCTCATCTGAGAATGAGAGAATGGCCAAGAAAAACAAGAGCACTGCTTTGGCAATACTTGTCAACCAATGCAGAGAAAAGTGTAAAAAGTTTAAGCATTATACTTTTTTTTTTTTTTTTTTTTAAACTTCTCACTTCTATGTTAGCGCATGCGCAGTATGAGACGTTCAGGTAAATTTTGTCTAAATCTGCAAAGCTGTAACAGACATATTCTAGAAGACTGTAAACGATAACTTTCATTTGTAAACATTTTAAAAAACGGTAATTATTTTTAGTTGTTTTTTTTGTTTTTTTTACAAATATGTGATAGTTATTGGTCTGACAATTCAAAAATCAGTGCAAATTGTATGCCATAAGTACAATGAAGAAACTAGCAAGATTTACTTTTAAAAATTCCTTGTATCAATTTTTAAGTAAATTTAAAAACCATGAATCCAAGTATTCCTTATATATATCTAGTAAATAATACGAAGCAAAAAGATAAATATTTTTGAAAAAATTTGGTACATTTTACTTGGTTCATCTAAATCTTGCTATACATGTTTCATCAATCTATCTTTCTAACAAAAGATTGATTACATGAAAATATTACAAATATTTAACATTTTTCTACTCATTTTTAATTAGATGTTTTACTTTTTCAAAGAAAAATTGTGCTCAATTTACTTTGATAAATGCTACCATATATACATATATTAGAATGTATCTTTTTTTTACAGATAAATCCATAAAATTCTGCATATTAAATGAATGACATGCACATTTACATCTATCACCCCACAAACTATTACAATATGAAGTTGTTCAAGGTTTATGAATGCTTCTGCGTGACACTGTCTGTCTGAGCTGTGCAAGTTAATTTTCAAACGTGTTTTTGCCTCGCAGGACAAACAAATGCTGGAATTTGTGTGAGGCCAATCAAATACCGGCGCAATTTAATCTTTGTTTATTCAGGGTTAATTAAGTGTGTTTGGTGCATGCTAAAGCTTCGGGTTTTGCTCATCCTGTTGACTGATTTGAATGTTTACAGACAAGAGACAGTGTGCATGATGAGCTGTGACTTTTCCGTAAAAAACTAAAAGATAAAAAATAACTTGCCACCAACTATCCAACTGTCAGCTTGGTGTTTCTCAAGGAGTTATCTTTTCAAGCAACATGCTGGTTTAACTGAAGCAGTTGGTTCTTGAAATAGGTGCAAACGACCATAGTGGAGAACCCCAAAATAAAAAATAAAAAACTTGAATTCTAGTAGAAATGAGAGGAATAAATAGAAAGGAAAAAAACAACCCTGCTTGGCAGTATCAAAGTATTTTCAATTCAGCCCAACAAAATAACTTGATTAAGGAGCTTTGGTCCACAATTAGACTTGTTTTCGAGTGATATTTTAATCTATTCTCACCACAGCTTCACTTTATGCATCTAAACCATCTTAATCTAGTCATTTTCTGTGGATTACCCCGCTGATTGGGGGCAAGGACGGAGCAGTGCGACTCAGAAAGACTCCAAAATGTCTCGTTATCCCAGTATTTCTATTCATCAGAGTGAAAGAGGGTAAATATCTTGTGCACCTTTTACTGCACTGAGAAGTTATTTGTGATAAACGCAGCATCATATATACGTGTTGTTTGGGGTCAGCGTCTACCTCACCTTGAGTAACCAGCGAGGAAGAAGAGGCAGAGTGTTAAAAGGTTCGGTCTTAAGCTTTCAAGCACTGCTGATAATGTCTCCTCCGCGGTCATTTCCGAACCCTCTATCCTGGTCTCAGTCGGTTGCCGTAACCCTAATCCAGTCTATCTCCGCCATAATGCTGTAATTACATTCTCTAAGCTGCTGCATTCCACCCAGGGCACAACTCGCCTCTCCTCTACCAGCTCAATGCCGGGGCTTTCATTAGCCAAACACATCCAGCCAGAGCCTCGCCTAATGCCGACGCTTCCAAAAGTGAGATTTTAGGGTCTTTCTGGAGTTCCACGCAAGACTTCAATTTCACCAAATTGAAGTCAGAAATAGGAAGCCCAAATCAGAGCAGCACGTCAACGTCCATGAATGGCTTTGGATGAAACTTTTTACGAATCTCTAGGTGTGGTTCTTGAAGTCTGAAAATGATTTCTACGCCTGGCTTACCTGAAAGCTGATAAGCTGAGTATAATTCAGTAACTTGAAGCAAGTGTGTTTAGGTAGAGACACACAACACCATGTAGAGGCACTCATTCACTACTTGGATTTTAATTTGACACACCAACACAAGGTAGCATAGAATTGTGAAGTAAAATGAAAGACGTAAATGGTCTTGTTTTATTTTATTTACACAATAAACAATAAAAACAAAAGCATAGTGGGAATTAGGGCTGGGTAATAAATCAATAATATAGATCACAGTAGATGTGATCAATGTCAAAAGACAATATCTGACAGAATATATAATAAGTTCACTAAACTCCGATCAAGAACCGCACAGCAGAGGTGCTGTGGTGGAGCAGGGGTGAACCCACATATGGAGACCTTAGTCCTCGACCCAAATGTCACAGGTTCGAGTCCCGCATGTCTTCCCCCCTCTCTCATTATCCACTTTACTGACATTCACTATTAAATAAAAGTTTCATAACATATTAAAAATTAAAGAATGGGGATGTAAGCAGAGTAAAGGCTTTAGCCGTTCAAAGCCTCTCATTGTTGAGCAGCTAAGCTAAGCTAGGTTGGCGGCATCAACTAACTCTCACTCTTTGGGTTCATTTATTAACATATTAGCTTTTACCAACATGCCTTACATTGATGGCATTTTATCTTGTCTATCATACATCAAGGAGTGGTGATGGCGGTGTGTGTTGCATCATATTTATGCCGAAGGGAAACAGGAAGTTGTGGATTACTAATTAAAAGTTTCTCATCACTAATGTTTTTAAAAAGTCACATAAACATGTTTTAGACAAACTGATGCTTATTCTTTATGTGAATTTATTTTTCACCCCGGTAATGTAATCATGTCAAATGCTTGATTTTTTTCTTTTATTGTGATTTTAAAAAGATGACATCTTTAGAAAGGGGTCGCAGTAAGTGTGGAGGGTGTGGCCTAACTTTTAAACGACCATGTCATGCTACGTATGGATAAAAGGTTTGTGTGGTTTCCGCCTGCGTATGTTTTCCAATATTTATGAGTGTGTTTCTGAGCACCGCAACGATTCTCGAGCATGGAACGAGACACTCCAACTCCACAGTCCTCCAACCGCGCTTCAAGCTGCCCACTCAACCCGCTAGATTCAATATATTATTCTCTCAATTGGTGCTATTGAGTTTCCCCTGCCGCTCCTAAATGAGTTAGTCCTTAGAGAGCCGGTTGGGAATGAGGGCCAGCAGCACCAGAATTGCATTTCTGCTGCTGTGTGATCTACTTCTCTCAATTTACTCGGCGCACCGTCGCGAACTGCATTTCCCAGAGTGCCGCACTCCGCACACTCATTTTATCCCCTCCGCGTGAGTCGTTGGCGTTCGCTGTGAAAACAGTAGAGCTGCACATGTCATGATCCAAAGACATTTCAATCAGTCCACATTAAGTTGGGAGGCGGGAGGGGCAGGGGGTAAGCACAAATTTCCCTCTGCTTTCTCCTGCCTCTGTTGTGGGAAGCATCTCAGTGTTTTAAGGTCTCTCTCAGCAGTGGTCAGCTCAATACTAATAAAAGCATAATCTACTAGAGCGGGACTCTGATTGATAGCTCTCTCAAGGCTCTATCGATCAGCCCCACTCTCATCCGAGTTAGCGTCTTTTGTTCGAGCCAGCCACTTCCTTCCCCCCTTGTCTCTTTGCATAAAACCCTCTCAGGCTGACCAGCAACAATGCCGTTGGAATGGATCGCCAGCTGAGCAGCCACTGAGATCACCGTGTTGCTCTTTCCATCCACCGGAAGTTCTTCTAAAGTCAGAGTTAACTTTTGATTCTTTCTGCTGCCACAATGTAAAGTGTAGCACAGAGAACAAAGTGCTGATGTTACTGTTTTCGTTTACTCCAATTTTCTTGTCCTCCTTTGGTCTCTACCTTCACATAGATTCAGATTGTTCAGTTCATTAGAAGACTCTACCAGTAATATATGTAGAAAACTTGATTTTTTTATCAAGTGTTCTTGACAACACTAACTGTCAAGTTAGTTTTGACAGTTTGTTTGACCAGTTTTTGCTGGTTTCCTGTACAAGGTGCCAAATTCTTCCATCACTTTGTGTAAACTGAAATAAATAACTAAATAAATAAATAAATAAATAATAAAAAGCATTCTAATGGATGCTGTAACCATGGAGTTCCAGAGTGATGCTCAGGACTGTCCATTGTGAGGTTCTGCCGCCACGCTTGTTAAGCTGACTCTACATTCAACTGCAAGTTGCATGTTTTAGCAGCAGCTCAGATCTCCATCCTGGTTTATGTTAGTATTGTTAATATTCACTGTTAAGGTGGAAAGTGCATGGAAATAACAGCTAGCATCTCTGTCTGGTACTGGTGTCTAAGGGGAGACTAATAGGCAGCATTCTTATCACAGCAGCAACAACCATTAACTTTCACAATTGTTTCCATTGATATTACAAATTAACAATGCAAAAACAAAATCTTAGTAAATATTTTTGGTCTAGTTTCTTAAATATCTTAGGACACTTGAAATATGACAAAACTGACTTACATGTAACTTTTTAGCTTGTTTTAAGTCAATCATTCCTTAATATTAATAAAAACTACTAGTTTCAGCAGTAGATTCTCTCACTTATAACAAGACATTTTCCCATAGCACAAGTGAAATATTTTACCAGTGAAACTTGTAATTTTTTTTATCAATATTAAGGAATTACTGACTTAAAACAAGCTAAGATTTCTTGCTGAGAAGTCATTTGTAAGTTAGTTTTGTCTTATTTCAAGTCCAGTGTGAGGCTGCTTAAGAAGTGATTTGTTTGTACCCTGAGCCAAGGTCACAAAGCTAGCAGGAAAAGCAAAAAAAGAAAAAAAAACACCACATTTATCTTTTCAATAAACATTAAAAATGAGATCTACATAAAAAAAACACCATAAATGGATCTGTGTAAAATCTGTGCAAACAGCCACCATTTTCCTCATGATACCATGTCAAATCATGCATATTTTCATAACCCTGCATATCTCTTCAGTTTAAAGCTCCAATGTTGATTAGCTGTCATGTAGAGTACATCAATACACAGTCACTGCAGTAAGCAGTGGCAACGCTAATGGTTCATTTGTTCAGGAACAGAGGACACACGCGGAACTTTCTAAAAAAAAAAAGTCTAAAAGGACAGTCTATGTGCCGCGACGTTAATATTATTATTTTTTTTTTTTTGCACAGGTTTGTTCCCTGTATTTACATAATTGAGTTTGTTTGACTGGAAAATATTTCAAAAAGCCAAGGAAAAATGGGCTCTATACGATCATGTCTTCAGGCCATTTCACATCGAGTCCTGGCTCAGACAACGTAGGCAGCATGATGCGGGCTAATGTGTGCTTCAATGAAGAAAAAAGAAAATCTCCTACAGATTAGCATCATGTTTATAATCTCTAATTACAAAGGCAAGCCTGTGCATCAAGTGCACATGTGAAAGGAATGCAGAAATAAAACGGTGTCAGACACGCTCATCTGATTGTCTCCTTTTAGATGTTTATCTGATGAATAGCTCAGTAGTATTGTGAGCTGTGACATATGTTGCAACACAAAGAAACGCACACCAAACACTGAACTAGAGCGCATCATCGGGACAAAAAAAGGGGGCAGTTTCATTTTTTATTCTTGGATAAGAAGACTGGTTTATAATCATAATAGGTAGCAAAAAAAATACCCATAATTCCACGGAACACCCTTGTAGATATACTTTCAAATGGTGACATGTGGATAAAAGACAATTCGGGTAATATTTGAATTGTTACTAACAAATTTTTCAGCATCATTAAGTTGTAGACAAGAGACAAATAATTTATAATAACAGATCAGAATTTAGTCACAAGACTCTGGACTAAACCCCAAGACTAAGGGAATGCGGTTCCAAAAATAATGGGATTAAAATGACTTGTCGAAAATGTAATAGTTGAAACCCATGACAATGTATTAATAGAACTAAGATATGGATGTAGAGATTGCACTGCTCCAGAAGCAGAGATGCAATTATAATGCCTTGAAACTAATTGACAGTGACCAATCATATCACAAGACAATCTGGGGCAGCAGTTCTTCAAACAAGCTGAGAACATAAAAAGATTTCTGTCGTCTGACGTCAAACTCTGGCCACCATACCGACCAAATGTGACTGATTTTTGTTTTTTTCCCCCTAATACCAAAAACACTGGTCATACACTACAGAAACCACTGGACACTAGCATAACAATCAAATGTTCAAGAAAGGAGTATGGAGAGCATACCAATCATACTTCTCTGACCAATTGTAAAACCTTTTACGAAAGACTAGTGTGATTTTATCCTGCATGTAGAACAGTGCAACATCTCTGCAACCTTGCAGAGTTGCTTGAGGAGATAATGCCAGTTTAATTGTTCTGTTCTCATGTGTTTTGTGAACTTGGTGAAAGTTTTTATCCAACCATGTCTGTCCCTCAAGGATGGCGCCTCCCAAGACGGCTGCAGCTTCAGCCACTTGTCTTCCCATGTCTTATGCCGTTTGTCTTTTCTTGGGACGGGCTGTACTGCATGGAAATTTTGTTGTTTCTGTACAACAATAAAGGAATTCTGATTCTGATTGGATTGGACTCTGGATGTTCCCATAAAAGTATGTGGTACAACTCTTAAACAGGGTTGGGTGGAGCTGTGCCTGTCTCCAGCCATCATGGGTGACAGGCAGAGTACACCCTATAGAGGTCACTAGTCCATCACAGGACTAGTTCATATAAAACCAAAGCAAAAACTGTGTCCAACTTGCTTGTTTCCCATTTCCAGTAAGGTTTGTACAGCTACAACCGTATGTAAAAGAGGATCAAATTCTACCAGAAAACTGCAACTGAGAAAGTCACGTATGTGAAGTGTTCAAGCATGCATTTAAAGAATATAAAACTTAAACTTTTACTTTAACTTACATTAACTTTGACCTACTGAAGATTATGTGCTCTACAAAGATCAAAATGATCTTAAAACCTTTTTTTCCCCTTTTTTTTTACTAAATATGGTTGTATATGGTGGTCGCCCAAGCCCCATCGTCAGACCCATCCCCCCCCCAATCTTTGATTCATTAGGGTGTGTTGCTTGGCTTCTTTCCCCTGCAGACAGTGATGGATCTGATTCATTTCATGGTGGTCATTTCTGGTAGCTTTCAGTACTCCCTCCCATTCCGCTGGGTGACAGAAACAAACTGGTCTGCCCCTTCACTCCCCCCCAAACCCCACATATCCACTTCACCAGTGCAGCAAAGCAAAGAAGCAAGGTAAGAATTTCTGTTGAGATAACCTTGCATTTCTTGCAGCAGTTTTTAATCTGAGCCCAGTTATGATTAAAGTTTTTACTATTGGTATCCTCTCTATATGTTGGGAATTCTGCGTTTAAATGCATATTCAAAGTCAAGGCAGCCTGAATGCTATGGCTGATTTAAGCTGATGACCAAACCCCAGATTAAGCAGAAGATCATAGAAGGTCCTGCAGTGCCATTGCGGGGGGGGGGGGGGGGGGAGGGGGGGGGTGGTGAGGGTGGGGGGGGTGGGGGGGTGTGGGGTGGTGGGGGAATGGGGGGGTGTGTCTATTTTGAGGAAGTTTAAACAAGTGATCAATAGTGGTATTGTTAGCTTTTAGTGAAA
>CAEFZX010011559.1:0-12161 GCA_903066825.1 Alfaro cultratus | reverse complement strand
TGTTAATGGAACCGAAACGCACAGAATTGCGCAACACCTTGTTGAAACAATAATTACTGAGATCATTATTTTCGTTAACGTTTTGGATCTCAGTGAATATCTCGGTAAGCGCGTCAGAAGAACCACCTGGTTTCCTACCGCCAACATCGACTCAAAACCCTCCGCGATCGACCGACGTATTGAGCATCTCTATACTGTACCAACTCTGTTGAACCTCAAGTCATGTTCAGATGTTCTTTTCTATCAAAAATCTATATGTGCTGTAATATATATTCAATGTAAGAATGGACTAGTCAAAGTCCAAGCCTGAAATGAACTGAGAATGACCAGCTGGTCTGGTTTAATCAACTTCCAGGCCAGAGACATAGACGACTGTCCACCCTGTTTTCAGCAGAATGAATCGTCCTTCTGATTTAAACACGCACCACTCCTCACCTAGGTTCTGAACCAGACCCTCCAGACTGACCCTGCCCTCCAGACTTAAAAAGGTCAGCATCAGACCACCCAACCCACTCATGATCCCAATGGTCAAATTAAAGTCCAATCTTCCATTCTTGTCTCAAACTTTGGAGAAAGGTTATTGCTGCTGACCTTAAGGACCATCTCTGACAAAGTGGCATAAACAACTCTGGTTTCCACTCTGTCCACTGCCCTGAAGCAGCTCTACTGGGAGCTGTGGACCACAACACCATCCTTCTTCTGCTTCACCATCAGATACTCTTTTCCTTTGGTTGGTTTATGCTGCACCTGCAAACTGAGTGAACACACCTCCCTTGGAGAGAGAGACTAGTGGAGTCCCTCAGGGGTCACTTATGTCTGCAGGAGATGTGGATCTGCCACAACTTTCTGCAACAGAAAGACCTCTACAGCAGCCATGATGGTCACCACCTAAACCCGCCTTCAGTTATCAACATGGAAATGCTGCTCTTACCTCACAACTACTGAGGTGAAAACCTTCGTCCAGAGGCTCGTACCTATGGACCTTACCAAGCTCCGCCCACAACCGACCTAGAAAATCCCACGTGGCCTCAAGTCTCACAAGCAAAGCCTCGCGACGCTTTGTTTCTATGGAAACCTGAGAGTATTTCTGAGTTGATTAGTGCATCATTTCACCAAATATCAGCTACAACAACGGACAGAGGAACTAAGTTCATGCGAAGCTTCACTACGTTGATGTTGTTATTTTCAGTCCTAACATTTCATTTTTAAGCTGTTAGGAGTTGTAGAGCCTGGTAGCTACAAAAGCTAACAGATGTTAGCTTAACGTCAAAGGAAGGAGTTACTCTCTCAGTTGGTTGATTCCACATTTTTCTTATTAGAAAGACAGTTATGTCCCAGTTGAACAACTCGGCTCCTANCCTGTGCTGTCATTTAGCATTAGCACAGTGCTAACTGGTTAATGTTAGCTCACAAGCTGAGCTTAACGGTGTTTTTTTAAATTTTTTTTTTATAAAACTCAGCGAAATACTTATTTATACAGCTGGTCATTTTCACTTCTAACATGGATACTTTTTTAGTTTTAAGTTTTTTATTTCGTCTTCTAACAGTAATATGTCTTACTGCTGCTAGCGTTGACTTGCTAACAGTGTTAGCGAAACGACTCAGCAGAAAGAAACAAACATAAAAACAGTGAACCACCATAGTAGTGTTGACCAGCTGCTCCTCTTAGACCTCACACAAAACATTCACTGCTTTTCTTTTTCCATTGTTGATGCGAAAACTTTCTGCCGGTCTGCTAGTCCACAATGTAGTCTGGTACTATTAGCATGTGTTTACTAATGCATGTACATTAGCTTGGGTTTGTGAGGCGGCCACGTACCTGGTAGCCGTGCTGTGACGTAGAATGGGCATCAGCCAATGAAACGCCGCCCCTGTGGTAAGGTCAATTGGACTCCAACTTACGTTGCCGCCATTTTGGACCAGTTTCAATCGTTTTACAGTAAAAACTGGACCCATTAGCATTTCACTTCACAGGTAAGAGTGAGAGAAATTAATAACGTCATTGTATGAGCAGAATTTCTTGACTTTGCGGCTAGAATCTAGATTCTAAACAACCAAGAAATTTCCCAGGTAAATAACTGGGCCAAAGAAACCACTCTAGTTATAATGTTGTTAGCTTAGCTAACTTTCATACTGTGTAGTTTTTCTACTGAGAAGAGCTAATGAGAAACTGCTGTTAGAAGAGAAATGATGCGTTGAGGACCAGAGCTGACTGTTTTTCTCCAGTCTTCTGTTTTAAAATGTCCATATTTAACTATGTTGTAAAGATGCTGCAAGTCAATCCCCCAATATGTTCAAAATGTATTGTTTGACCAGCAGACTGAACCCTGCCTGTTCCCGGTGTTGGCAGTATAAATAAATCTGTATGTTAATGTACACCCTTTTTCTTTTATTTTTTGTGTGTTTTTATGTTCATGATACACTCCAGTGTGTGTCTTCATCAATGTCAATATAAAACGGATTGATCAGAATCAGCTGTACAAAATATAAACACTGTGCTCTTTAAACAATTAATCACATCAAAAAGTTAGAAATAATGTCTTTAGTGCTTTCTTTAATTCCCCGATATATTGGGTTGTGATAGAATGTGTTAATGACGAGCATTAACTTAAAATACTTTGTACAACGACGCTTTATAAAGTTCGGTCCATTTACACTGAACCAAAATATAAAGCCCCATGTCAAATATAAGAGTTTTATGAACATTTGGATGACGCAACATATAGAAAAACTCAAAATACATTTTCAGTAATTACTGATCTTCATATCGGCATTGATAACATCATGGTTCGGCCGTTTGTAGCGGATTGACGGTCCTTTGAACATGAGAGGGGTCAGGATGAGGAATCTGGTTCTGACCCAGTCTGACAGTCTGAGGCAGGGGTCCCCAACGTCGGTCCTCGAGGGCCGGCATCCTGCACGTTTTAGTTCTTCCCTGGTACCAACAACCTTTTCAGCAGACCAGTGTTCTTCTCAGGCCTTCTAATGAGCCATCATTTGGTCCAGGTGCGTTAAACCAGGGAGAGAACTAAAACATGCAGGATGCCGGCCCTCGAGGACCGATGTTGGGGACCCCTGGTGAGGTGTGACACGTCTGTCGTTCAGACCGATAGTCTCATCAGCTGGATGTCGCCGGTCTGAGCCGATCCTAGATGGACGAGCTGGATGTGTCCATCTGGTGCTGGAGTGGTCAGGATGAGGAGGATCTGCTGTGGAGCCAGTCTGTTGGAAACCAGCTCTTAAACGGCTGATGGTCCGATAACAGACACTGAGCCTTGTGACTACTGGTGGATGTCCCTGCATCCAACAAGCCAGCGGCTCCCACATAACATCTGAGGCTTTATGATTTGTGACATAATGTGACATTTTGGGGCCTTTTATTGTCCAGCTGTTGCTCATTTTGTCTGATCACCCATTTGACCTGACCCACAATGCACTGAGTAAATAACTCACTGAGTAAATAACTCACTGACAGGAAGTTGGATTAAAAATTATACACAGATCAAGATAAATATTACTTTGGTACAATAAAATGTCAGCAAATGCTCATTTACAGTTGTTACCTCCACATGGCAGCAATATCTGACATGGGGCCTTTATATTTTTGTTTAGTACACTTGTGTTAGCTTACTGGCACATAGATCACATTCAATATGGCGGATGCTGTGACATATAGAAGCAACGGGTCAGTCTGCTCAATGAGGCGTCTACGTATTCATGTCCATGGGGCTGAGAACTAGGGTGCAGGATTCTCCCATTGCTCCCACAGCTCCCAGTCCAGTCCTAAATCAGAGGTTTAATGAGCTACTGATAGTGACTGAGAGGAATCAGAAGCTCCTGTCTCAGTGAAGGGGTGACCCCGTTGCTAGGCAGTTGCTAGGGCTGACACAGTGACTGGTTGCAAGGCGGAACCAAACCGTCCCAGCAAACAGCTGATCATTGAATCTGGATTCAGAAAGTGAGTCTTGTTGATGAAACTAAAATTAAACATGTTTGATTAGCTCATTTGCATCCTCATATAGACACGTTATTGACATTGCATTGCACTAGCGGTCACTGTTAATTGCTACTGGCTAGTCTGAAGGAACTGAGTGGGGAGGAGCTGCATCTCGAAGGCGGGGCTAAGTCCACCCAGGTGTTTAACAGCTGGGAGGTTGAATCAAAGCAACTAAAAAAGTGAAGGAAAGATTTTACGTGATTCTGGCCCTTTAAAAACCACAAACCGCTGGAAATGTGAGCAGCTAGGCTTCTGTGATCCAGTTTTAAACTGGACCTCTGGTACCAGCAGGCTTTTTTATCTGGGTCTCTGAAGAACCAGAGTCCGGTTGGCCGGTTCTGGAACCCAGACTGTTAGTAAAGTTCTGATTCTCACCTTGGAGCTCTGCCGCCGTCCTTCATGCTGCAACCCAACCTCCGATCTGCTGGCCAAGAATAGACCGGGTCACGTGACCCGAAAGGATCTGACTGCAACTGCTTCCTGTATGTCTGTGTAAGATTGGAGTCTCCTTGTTGTTGGACCAGAACCAGAACCGTATTGGACCAGAACCAGAGAGGAAGTGTTTTCAGCAGCTTTATTGAGATCTTCCCACTAAACATAGAAAAGCTTTACATGACTGTGACCGGAGCAGGACCCTGGAGCTGCCAGCAGGGCGACGACACCGACCACCCCATCATCAGGAGACGCTCTGGTTCTGAACCGGCCCGGCTCCTACTGCGGCCCTCCAGGTCCCAGAGCCAGCGGGCCAGACTTTGCAGCTGACCTTTGACCCGGGGAAGCACCAAAGACACGCAGGACATGAAGGACCGACATGGGACGCCAGCCGTAGCCACGGTTACGTGGCCCCCAGTAGTTCCAGTGCAACAGAAGGAGGGGGCGGAGCCTGAAAGGGCAGCTGCTCAGGTCATGTGAATTGGACCTGTGGCTGTGGGGAACCGGTCCGGTTCGCCTGCCGGATGGTTCTGGATCTCCCGGTGTCTGCTTGGTCGTCATGGTAACCGCCCCCCAGGGTCCTGCTCAAAGGCAACAAGGAAGCTACGGAGCGACAGGAAGGCCTCAGACACAAACAGGAAGTGAAGGAGTGGGATGGGCGGAGCCGGCCTCCCCGGGACTGATGGGTAAAAATGTCTATTTCAGGTCCAGAACCATACTGGCCGGGTTCTCCAGGTACTCCCGCCACAGGTTGGAGAAGCGACACATGGTGGCACCGTCGATGAGGCGGTGATCCGCTGACCAGCTCACCTTCATGATGTGGGCCGCCTTCACCTGACCGTCTGGGCCGAACCGCGGCAGAACCTGGACGGAAACACCAGTTAATCCTGTAGAACCAATCAGAATCTCCCCCAGACTGATCCTCGCTTTGATTGGCCGATCAGGAACACCTGGTTTCACCTGGCTGCTAGGGTCAGATCATTCACTAGTTTCATGATTTAAACTATGGCTGAAAACGATTATTAAATCATATCAGGTTTTCATTTTCAGGAGGATTCGTCGCCTGCAGCTGGAATAGTTTTACTGACGCGTTCTGCCTCCAGCTCAGGGCCTCCAGGTGACCTTCATGTGACCCCAACTGAAGGGTTGACCCCGGCTCTGGAACCAACCTGGATTTTTCCCAGCGCTCCGATGGCGACCTCTGGAGGAAGAATGACCGGCTTGGCGTACGTCCCTCCGATCTGAGACAGAAACACAGCGGTCGGACCGGGTCGGACCGGGTCGGAGTCTGGAAGCCCGGCGGACTCACCGATCCAATGTTGGACAGAGTGAAGGTTCCCCCGCTCAGCTCGGCCGTCCCCAGCTGGCCGGCGGCGCCCAGCGCCTGCAGCCGGGTCAGCTCCTGGGCCACCTGGAAGACGCTGAGCAGCTGGACGCTCTTCACGCTGGGGACAAGCAGGCCCTGGCTGGTGTCCATGGCAACACCGATGTTATGGGACGCCTGCCGAGACGCAGAGTCAGCGACATGTAGCTGTGTCAGTAATGTGTGTCAGTAGTCCTGCTGACCGCCTCACCTTGAAAGTGATGTTCTGGCAGCCTTCGTCCAGTGTGGAGTTCAGGATGGGGAAGTGAAGCAGGCTGAGGGAGGCGGCCTGAGAGAGATCAGCCAATCACAACATCACTTTTCAACCCTGAACCAACCAGCAGCTCCACTCGTTAGCCAACCGGCTGCGGTCTGAGCTATGCGCTCACCTTGATGAAGAAGGGCAGGTAGCTGAGTTTGACCCCGCGTCTCTCGGCGACCGGCTTCAGTTCGGACCGCAGCAGAACCAATCGGCTCAAGTCGACCTCGTCACAGTACCCAAAGTGAGGGATCTTCAGCGCCGCCGTCATTGTCTTCACCATGGCTTTGTGGAAACCTGCAGACAAACAAAGAAGCCACATGACGCAGCTGACGTCACATGACCCGGTACTGAGTTCTGGTCCAACGAGTCTGACCTTTGAGCGGCTCCGTCACGTCCTTCCCGGTGAAGACGGGTCTTGGGGTTGCAGGTGGAGGTCTGACCCCAGCTGGGGCACTGAGGGGCGGTGCGGCGGCGGGGCCTGGCGTTTGGATCTCCTGGAAGAGCGGAGCTGGAGGCAAGATGGCGCCGGTCTGCTTGGCCAGGAAGTTTAGGATGTCCTCCTTCAGGATTCGTCCATCCTTCCCCGTCCCCACCACTTCACTGAGCTTGATCTGAGGGGACGCAGCAGAGACATCACATACCTGCTCTGGACCTGTCCACCGCGGACAGACTCCTCAGGTCCATCTCTGGATCATCTGGCGGTCAGAGCTGCCACCGCCCGATCGGCTCAGGAACACAATGGACAGGGACCTGGGGACAGACTCACGTTGTTCTCCATGGCGAGGCGGCGGACGGCGGGGGTGGCCTGGGTCTTGTGACCTTTGATCTCTTGGTGGGTGTGCTCCTCACGGGCCATGGCAGGCGTCTCCACCACATCCTCCTGGCTCAGCTCTGGGGGACGGACGTCAGAGACTAGTGGTCCTGATGGGATGGACGGGACCGGGCGGAATGGGCGGCGGCACCTCACCTGATGCAGACTCCGTCTCGATGTCCACCAGCGGCTTGCCCACCAGGGCGGTGGCGTCGGCTTCATAGTACAGCCTCCTGATGACGCCGTCGTAGCGGCTGGTGATGGTGACGGACGCTTTGTCGCTCTGGACCTCGCAGATGCTGTCAAACTGAGACACCCTGTCCCCCTCCTTCACGTACCTGAGACAGGTGAGACCCGGTAGAGCGGCTGGTCAGGAGGTCACATGACTTCAAAGAGGTCATGTGATTAGCAAACGTGAGCTAAAGGAAGGTAATGGCAGCTAACAGGAGCTAATGGAAGCAATCAGAAGCTAATAAAAGCTAAAGAATGCTGCTGTGGCCCAGCAGAACCGGGCCTGGTTCCTACCACTCCTTGACCGTGACCTCCATGATGCCCTCTCCGATGTCAGACAGCTTGAACTGGACCACGGGTCGGCGCCGCTCTGAGGGACATAGACGCCGTTATTGTGGCTGCAGGTCGCCATAGCAACTGTATCCTCCAGGACGTGGGATGACCCAGACCGGTTTGGACTTACCTACGCCGGTCTGCAGCATCCTGCTGCAGGACGTCTGCAGCGATTCGGCCCATCTGGACGGCGCCAGCTCGGTTCTGCTCAGCCTCAGGTTCTGGGGTCCAAAACTCCTCCGACGGTACTGCTGGGTCAGCTGGCAGAGAGAACCAGAACCACAGTTACTGGCATTCAGTGGGTTGTGATTAAAGGTTCAGTTAGAAACAACAATCTGCTCCTGATCTCAAATGGACATCAGAAGATTTTCCTCTGGACCGCCTCAGGAAAACGTCTTGGAGAGAAAAACTCCAGAAACTACCCTGACCCTCTCAACAAAGCCCCAAAACCAGCTTATACCAATTAAAATGAAAGGTTTGAAATTCCTCCATGAGGTGGCTTGGACGTCAACACGTCTCCTAGTTGCTCTCTGAATGTTGCAGATTCATGTATTCATTTATTGCCCGGTGTGAAAACTTTCTGGACTTCCAACGTTTGAGTGAAACGGTTCAATTACGTGACAATTCCACCACTTCCTGTGGGGCCTGGGATGCTGGCATCACCATGGCAACACGGCTGCAATAGGTCAACTCCTTCCTGATCGTTATGATCAGATTAGGAGCTGAGAAACAATGAGATACAGATTGTTGCTTGTTTCTGTTTGTTTCTGTTTGTTTCTGTCTGTTGCTGTTTGTTTCTGTCTGTTGCTGTTTGTTTCTATCTGTTGCTGTTTGTTTCTGTCTGTTGCTGTTTGTTTCTATCTGTTGCTGTTTGTTTCTGTCTGTTTCTGTCTGTTGCTGTTTGTTTCTGTTTGTTTCTGTTTGTTTCTGTTTGTTTCTATCTGTTGCTGTTTGTTTCTGTTTGTTTCTGTTTGTTTCTGTTTGTTTCTGTCTGTTGCTGTTTGTTTCTGTCTGTTTCTGCTTGTTTCTGTCTGTTGCTGTTTGTTTCTGTTTGTTTCTGTCTGTTGCTGTTTGTTTCTGTCTGTTGCTGTTTGTTTCTGTCTGTTGCTGTTTGTTTCTGTCTGTTGCTGTTTGTTGCTGTTGTTTTTAGATCCGGGCCTCAACCGGCCTTTCAGCGGTCCGATCCGGTACCGGTTCTGGTTCTATGAAGTGATTCCCAGAACCGGATTGAAAATCAGGGATTTATCCTGAAATCTAAACAAAGCGGGAGAATACAAGCAGAACCTGGAAAAGTTCTGGACAAACTGACTGGACTGAAAGCTCGGAACCACATAAATCCGGAGTTGGGTTCGGGTTCTAACGGAACCCTCTCCACGTCCCAGAGCAGGCAGAACATTATGACCAACAGCTGCTGCTTTCTTCAGACTGGGAACCAACTGGACCGAGCCGTCAGCAACAGAACATGAATGCACCATCAACTACTGGACTCTACCGGAACCAGCAGCTCAGGGGAGCCCACCGGCTCGGTTCGGGACAGACAGAACCCGCTGTCCGTTGCTCCTGAACGGAACCATCACAACCCAGTTAGCCTCAGTTAGCACCGCAGTGACGTAACGCCTACGTCACCAACAGCTTTTAGCGTCAGCCGCGCAGGCGCTAAAAAGCAGAGCGGCCTGGTTGGGTTCCAGTGTGGTTCGGGTTCGTTTCGGCGTGGTTCCGGCTCGGTTTGCTCCTCACCAGAACTCTGAGAGCGCTGAAGGATCCTCTGGTCACCGCCGCCATCTGTGCTCTCCGATGCACGCCCCCGACTGCAGCCAATCAGCGCCCTCCGCGTTCTTCTTCTGCGGCAGGAGGCGGAAACAGCGCTACCCGGCGACAGGAAGTGGCTCAGACTGTGGCTCATTAATGTTCGGGGAACCGGTCTTGTCTGTCCCCATGTGTCGGGAGGGCGCACTGCAGCCAGAAAGGCGGGTCCGACCATAGACGTCTGTTCCCTCTCTAATAACATGGGAATAAATTAATTTACCAGCAAGTCTTTAATTCTGCTTATTCTTCATCAACAATAAATTCCGTGATTTTGGTAAGATTTGCTTTCTATTTGCCAAAGTTATGAGGGGGGAACCAATTATTTTAGCTGCCTGAAATAATCCGTTCCTCTCCAATGAGCTTTGAACTGGTCATTTCAGGCAGCTGAAAACCCCCCTTTTCCCATAACTTTGGGAAATAAAGAGCAATTGTTTCCAAATTCTCAAAGATTGTTATATGTGATAGCATGTAGAAATTTCTTTTGTTAAGTAATTTGTCATATTTTACATCATAACGTGATTTTCCAGAAAGTCTAAACTCTCATCCTTTCAGTAAGTCTTAATTGTTTGTGTCCTGCTGTCAGCAACTTCCATCCTCTTATATCAGCAATAAAAATCATAAATACACACAACGTGTTGGAAACCTGTTTGGTGACTTTTATTTGTCAGGCTTAAGTGACAAAAGTTGGAATCAGACTGATTCTCTTGGTGATTAAAAAAACAACACAAAACGGTGTAAACCTTGTTTATATATTTATTTTACAATTTTGTTAGCTGCCAATAAAACTAAAGGTTACAACCTTGACATGCAGACACGTGCAGAGAGGGGGCAAAGGGGGCTTAAGCCCCTGCCTCCTTTATCCCAGTGCCCTGTTTGAGTTTTTTTTAATTTATTTTTGGGGGGGTTTTTTCAATTTTTTTATTTTCTTAATCTGAGTGTCAGGAGGCCTGCTTGTGCCCCTCAGCAATAATATTTAGCTAAATATAATAATGTATCAAAATAAACTAGTCTGGCTGCTCTCAGTCTGATAATGACTCAGTTTCTGCCTCCATGTTGTTCAGACTCCGGGTCCATGGTGACGAGGAGGAGGATCTGTTCCTCTAACTATCACATTATGGGCCAGAATATTTTTCATACACTGGTTGTGAATAAAAATGTGGGTCTGATGTTAGAAAAACGGTTTCTATTTATATTTTCATAATTGTCCTGCAATAGCGGGACAAAACCTGCTATCGCCCCTAAGTCTGGGTCGGAACCACCAACAGATAGAAAGAATGACTGATTTATATCAGACATCCTGATAAGAGACACGGTACCGACTGTCACCGCGAGTCACGACGCAGCTCAAAGCCCCGGTACCACCTGGAACCACCCGGTACCACCTGGAACCAACCGGTACCACCTGGAACCAACCGGTACCACCTGGAACCAACCGGTACCACCTGGAACCACCCGGTACCACCCGGTACCACCTGCTCTCTGTTGGCTCTGCTTCTCCTTAACGTTTCTACCAGGCGGGTTAAAGCCGCTGGAGATTCGTGGCTGTAGATAGAAGTTACTGCAGAACCTCAAGTGTTAAATGAAGATTCGGCCCAATTAGAGTCACAGAATAAACATCAGAGCAAAAACTGGAGCAATAATTAGAACCGCAGCTTAAAGCCAAACATGCCTGAATTAAATGAACCAAAATGTCCCCAAAGCATCAGGGGACTGACATACGGGCCACCGGCAGATTCCAGGTGGATTCCTGGTAGATTCCAGGTGGATTCCTGGTAGATTCCAGGTGGACTCCTGGTAGATTCCAGGTGGACTCCTGGTAGATTCCAGGTGGATTCCTGGTAGATTCCAGGTGGATTCCTGGTAGATTTCAGTTAGATTCCAGGTGGATTCCTGGTAGATTCCAGGTGGATTCTAGTCAAATTCCAGGTGGATTCTAGTTAAATTCCAGGTGGATTCTAGTTACATTCCAGGTGGATTCCAGTTAGACTCCAGGTGGATTCCCGGTAGATTCCAGGTGGATTCTAGTTAAATTCCAGGTGGATTCCAGTTAGATTCCAGGTGGATTCCAGTTAGATTCCAGGTGGATTCCTGGTAGATTCCAGGTGGATTCCCGGTAGATTATAGTTAGATTCCAGTTAAATTCCAGGTGGATTCCAGGTAGATTCCAGGTGGATTCTAGTTAAATTCCAGGTGGATTCTAGTCAAATTTCAGGTGGATTCTAGTTAAATTCCAGGTGGATTCTAGTTAAATTCCAGGTGGATTCTAGTTAGATTCCAGGTGGATTCCTGGTAGATTCCAGGTGGATTCTAGCTAAATTCCAGGTGGATTCTAGTTAAATTCCAAGTGGATTCCAGTTAGACTCCAGGTGGATTCCAGTTAAATTCCAGGTGGATTCTAGTTAAATTCCAGGTGGATTCTAGTTAAATTCCAGGTGGATTCTAGTTAGACTCCAGGTGGATTCTAGTTAAATTCCAGGTGGATTCTAGTTAAATTCCCGGTAGATTCCAGTTAGACTCCAGGTGGATTCTAGTTAAATTCCAGGTGGATTCTAGTTAAATTCCAGGTGGATTCTAGTTAAATTCCAGGTGGATTCTAGTTAGACTCCAGGTGGATTCTAGTTAAATTCCAGGTGGATTCTAGTTAAATTCCCGGTAGATTCCAGTTAGACTCCAGGTGGATTCTAGTTAAATTCCAGGTGGATTCCAGTTAGACTCCAGGTGGATTCTAGTTAAATTCCAGGTGGATTCTAGTTAGACTCCAGGTAGATTCCAGGTAGATTCTAGTTAAATTCCAGGTGGATTCTAGTTAAATTCCAGGTGGATTCCAGTTAGACTCCAGGTGGATTCCTGGTGGATTCTAGTTAAATTCCAGGTGGATTCTAGTTAGACTCCAGGTAGATTCCAGGTAGATTCTAGTTAAATTCCA
>CAEFZX010011558.1:0-37512 GCA_903066825.1 Alfaro cultratus | reverse complement strand
TATATATACACTGTGTTATACAGCTTAGTTTTTAGGGTTCTAGGGAACCTCCTTATTCTTAGATATAAAGCTCATGACCTAAGTGCCCTTGGTTGAGAAGCTTACAGGTTTGGGTATCAACAACAATAGTTTTCTTTGTCAGTTCAAGGTTTTTGATGAAATCAAAATTGCATAAACCTTCCACCTTTACACAGATGTAGCAAGACACTTATGAGTCCCTAAATGTAGGTCCAAAAAATAATAAAAATAAAACGAGCAGCAGAAGTCTGCGAGTAAAAAGACATAAATTTAGGGGAAGGAAAGTTATTCTCAAACTTGTTATGCACCTTCATTTCAGGAAATTGCTTTAAGCCAAAAGTATGAAGGTAAAGGGTATATTATACATTGGAGTGTAACTTTGAAAAAGGTAAACAATTTGTGATTCATCCTGAAGTTCTCAAATCAAGGTGAGATATCTGCCAATAGTTTTTATTGAGTTGCAAGACGTGGACCTTCATTAATCCAGATCAAATATTGTCAGGGACATTTGACATGATTTTTGTATGCTTGTAAACATGGTTGCATGATATATCATAGATGTATTGCGAACACAAAAAACTATGTAATTTGCATATTGCGAAGTAGCTAGACAGCGAAAAGTGTTGGACAACTATTTAAGTACCAGGCAATCAGGGTCAAAGCAGAATAAGCTTTAAAATGTAAAGTAGTGGTAAGGTAGCTAAGTTCCTGAGATATTTCAACTAAGTTGTTTTAGAGAAAAATGGCACGAAGCAAGTTCATCAATAAAACTATATTTTTGAGGTGGAAATATTTATTTTATTCAGTAGCAGGTTTAGACTAGCCTTTAATTGGGGTCTGTTGGCTCTGAAACAACAACAAAAAGATGTTACCACATTTTTTGTACATTTATATTTTACAACTCTTATTAGCAATGCAGCATTAATCAATATTGCTTATTACATGCCTTTGGTGCAACCATATTTATAATACCTACTTGTAATTAATGGTTGCCTTTTTTTTTAACCAATTCTGTTATCTTAAGACACACATATAAACCAATATAAATTTTGCTTTATATTTTATCAGATTTTCCACACCACCAGTATAATTTTCAAACTAACATCCATGCTGTTTCTTTGTCTGGTGTTAATCTTTTTTGACCATCTGTGGTCATTGGAATACCTTGGTTTTTATTAGCAGTGAATAAGCAGAAATGAAAACAGACAAAAACAATAGCCTCCTTGATCAAAGGTTATATCGACAGAGACAGGGATCAGCAGAGTGCTCAACTGTAATGAAGATGGACTGCAGATAGCTTCAGGGAGCTGTGATTTTATTGAAGCCATTGTGACTCTCCAATATCACCTTTTTTTTTTAGGAATGAATGATTCGACTTTTAACATCTGGATGGCAGTTCTAACAAAAGCAACCTGGTTTCATCCACATTTTGTCTTCTCTTGCATCTCTTTCAAATCGGGCAAAATAAGGGCTAGTATTGTAGGGTGCAGATTTGGTCTTTTCTCCTTTTATCGTTAATGACTTAGATGGCTGGCACAGAGCATGGCATGGTCATTTGCCCTTTGTGATCTTCCAGACAGGCACCATTAACAGCCAAATGCCCTTCTACCCTCCATTCATTTATGTGCTGAAACTCACCCTCACCTTCCCTGCACTGCCCTGCTACAGAGGGTGAAAGTCATGGACCCGATCACAGGTTAATCTTTTAATGTTTCACGGAGGACAGGCAGGAAATGCTGTGAAGGCGATGTAGGAAAACGGGTGAGACCATGAAAAACATCTTGAGGTCTGGCTGTGCTGTCTGCACTGTCCTTGTCAACGCTTCAATAAACTGTGATATTTGTTTTTATTGATCATACTTCTACTCAGTAAACTGCAAACAGGGTAATAAATGTATAATTTTGCTGTTTATCAGACACTGTCAAATGATTGGCACAATAGTTAAACATGTTTCTAAAGGGCAGTAACCAAAAAATCATCAGTGAGGCCAAAAACTGATGAAAATCTGAACCCTAATGTTAAGGACATAAAAAAGGAAGAAAACTTACCTCTGATATCAGTGTCTGTGTTCAGAATCAAAATTCAGTTTCTAATATGTATTACAAAAAACATACCATGCTAAATAAAAACAACAAAATAAAATTGACCAAAATAAGATTTTACAGCATGCACTTATGTCGTGGTATATTTTAGATTAAACAAAATTCATAGCTATGTTTTGGCAAGATGACACAACTGTGTACATTGATGTAGTGGGTTTAAATGTCTGGAAGTGTGTGCTAATGGTACTTTTCAGAGTGTTGAATATTTTAAAGTGATACTAGAATTTTTGGCAAGCACAACAACGTCTTAACACCAACGGGAAAGCTTAATGCAAAAGATAAAATATTTTCTGGCTGAATTTTCCAATTATGAACTGTGCTCCAACTCTGTAAAATAAAAGATTTTCTTTAAGCTAGTATCTTTTATAATATCATAAGATTCATCCTCTAAATGTGGTGTAGTTTTAACATTTTTTTTTATTATTATTTTACACTGGTTTGCTGCTCTAATTAATTCTTCATTTATGTGGCTAATTAAACAAGTTCTCATGAATACTGCCAAGAAACCTTTGGTGGTTGTAAGGTGAATATAATGATTTGACCTTCCGCTAAACATTTTAATTAAACAATAAGGAGGAATGCCTTCTGTCGATGAAAGAAGGACAGAACTTTACTGCTCTAAATCATGTTTAATGTTTCTAATGCCTACTTTGTCTGACCTTAGCCTTTTCCTTATCTTTCTCTTTCAATCTGGATTGGACATGTGCACAGAATAAAACAGGATGTTTCTATTGACTCATACGCCTTATGCTTCTCTCATCTGTCACATATGTTTCTCCTCCACCTTACCAACATGGCAAAAGACAGTCTGTGGTTCTTCACTCCCTCTGCAGGGGCCCTTGCTGACCCCCTAGCAGTAATTTTAGACTTCATGTCAGCTGTGCAGGAGAGCCAGCCCGCACTAATTCAAGGTCGTCCCAGTTTTTATTAATCTGTTTTTGAGAATACAAGCCAGTCTGCTCTCAGGCACCACGCCATGTTTGAGAAAGCGGGAACATTTCATTACGATCTTTTTGTGATCATCATTTTAATGTTAACTGTATGTTTTTTGTCTTATCTCTGGTTTGCAATCCAATAAACCAATCTCACTGGTTATTAAAAACCACTAATAAAAAGCATGAATTAAAGGTGCATTGAAAAAGAATATTTTAAAATGGTATAACTAATATTCCTTAAAATAATTAAACATAAAAGATTTAGCAGCTTACTAAAAACAAAAACCACATCTATTATAAAAGTTAGAGTTGTCAAGAAAACGCTAATTTGATGGCATGAGTTTAAAAATGGTATGTTTAATAGAAAAAGTACAGTAAAAAGGAGATGCCTGGATTTCTGACTTGGCTGAAAAAACTAGATGACCTATCTAATTTTACTAATGGCCTCTGCTGGCCCTGTTAAAGCAAGAGCAAAAGATGCTCCAGCTTCAGCTGTGGCCCCATATTCCTCGGGGTCACACCTGCAAAGGTGGGGCTGGCTTGTCCTGGTACCGACCTTCGGGATGGCTGGAGGCTCTTCACTTTGGACTCAGAATCAGGTGGCAAGTCGCTGAATGATGCTGACTAAAGCAAACCTTTGTGGAGTTTATGCGCAAACTCCACACAAAAATAAAAATAAAGGTCAGCATACCAAGAGGTAAAAAGCAAGATTTATTTAGGTTTTTCACAGTTGAATCCCCACATGCTGGCTGCTCTTGATTTGCTAAGATTTGAGGTCAACTGCAACAATACTTGCAAAAATTCTTATAGGGAAGTCCAATGTCTCCTAATGGCTGAAAAACATTGTTGAGTCCTTAAAGTTACAATATTCTGAAAACCCAGCTAATGTTCAGGAAGAAAAAAAGCCATTGTGTCAGCTGAGCCAGCAGAATAAGCTGAACACCTAGTTCTAGTCCTCTCTAGAGACAATAGTCCCTGGAGAGGAAAGTGCAAAACTCAAAGGCTTGTTCATGCTACCATAATACAAATTAAACTTGCAAGGACAAACTAATATGACAGAAATGGCAGCAAATCTGTGGTTAGTAGAATAAAACAGGACAGGGCCAAAGGTCTTCCTGCCATTAGGAGTTGGATAGAGGTGCCAGTTATCAGCCACATTCCTGTAGGCAGTCATGTTCGACATGTTGGTGTAAATGCTGTCAGGTTGTCACAAACTGCTCATTGTCACACTGTGTCAGAAAATGAAGTGTGTCTGTGAAATCTGTTGAGACAGCTTTGGTGTTGCTAACCATCCCAAACGCATCACTCTTCGGCAGACACTGTGGTCGCCGTGTGAACCTCTGATGTGATCTCATGAAACCACGTCAAACAGAGTGCTTACCTATTTTTGTTAGTACCAATGCTTACACTGTATTCAAGTCAAAGATTCAGATCCAGGCAAGCAAGCATTCCAGCAGATTGCAAAAATAAATTTATGTTTTAGTAAGCAGCAAGTAAAACACACACTATAGTTTTTTTTACCTGTTAGCAATACATAAATATCATTTTGAATTACATAAACATGTTTTACCTATAAAATGTATTTAGATTCATAATTTATGTGCCATTCCAAGGAGATTATTTCTGTTTTGACAGCTTATGATGTTTGTTTTTGCTAACACTCCAAGTAGAACAACATTTTTATTAAGTTATTCCCCAGTGGGGCTGTGCATCAGACTGTTTTTATTTATTTAAAATGTTGTTTCTGAATGACTGATGTGGGCTTGTTGCTCCTGCAAAGCTGAGCACTGTTAAACTTCACACATAACTTGTGGAGATCGATTTCCTTTTCCCCCACTTCCAAGAGATCACATCATTAGATTTGCCTGGTTAGGTGACACCTACACGTCTGATGGGTGATGGATGTTTTATATATAGAGACCAAATGAAATCCCCCTTTCCCGTTCCCCAACTCCCCATACACACGCACACATGCACACACGCATTCCTCCCCATCCAACACGCACACACTCTGATGTTCTTCCTATCATCTTCTATCAGAGAGGCAAGATAACCTCAGAGCCAATGACAAACTTTGACAAATGGCTTGTCTCCAAGCACCTGCGAGAAGATGGAACTGACAGACTCTTTCACCTTTCCTCTTCCTCCAAGCCTTGGGCTGTGCCAAGCAGCCATAAGTGATATACTGTAGGACATGGCTGGGTGTAAGTCATGCGCCTTCCGTTTCCTCCAGATTGTAAGGGTCTCCATCTATCATTGTCATTCATCCCCTCTCTCTCTTTGCCTCTGTCCATCTCATCCTGTCTGTCTGTCCTATGAGCCTTGCCACTTTACTTATTTACCCAAAGGTCAATCTTCCATTCTTCCATCTCCAATGTTTCCACTTTTTGCCACTGGAGCAGTCTGCAGATATCTATAGCACTGTACAGATGGCTGGTAATCTGCCCCAGGGTCATTATGAATCCTGGCCAGGACCCTGACCGATGGCTACTCTCCCCCGTCTGTTAGTCCGTCTTTGCAAACGTAGCCTAACATGAGCAATTCATCTCAATTTCCAGACATTTGGTGTTTTTGGCAAATATCTTTCACTTATTCTGCCCTGAAAATCCATGTCCAAGTCCATGTGTTTCACTCATGCAAAGGAAGATGAACATTGACTTAGTTGTTGATGTACAATGCATACACCAATAAAGCAAGAGAAAACAAAAATGTGGTAAGGGCATCTGCAATGCCACTCTGGAAAATTTATATTCTTGAATGAAATTGCACATAGAAAAAAAAATTCTGAAACATATTGATGGTTCAGTTTAACTGTAGCAAAAATCAGGCTGGAATCCTTTATATATCTTACAAGGGGTCCCTCTTTTCTTCCCAAAGCTTTCTGTTTTTTTTATCCTCCCACCCTTAAGGGGGTTGTCTGCTGTTTTCTACCATGTGCTTTGTCCCTCAGCCAATCACAACTATTTGCTGTCGTTTCCTAGCATCCGGTGGTTGTCTCCACTCATCTTACGTTGTTCATCACCATGCGACATAGCTGACCTTCACCAGGCACTGTTTCCATTAGTCTGGGAAATTTTGTGCACCAGATCATCTTTTTTTGACATGCTGATGTAGAAACTGCACTGAATGTATTCATCATACTAAATCTGCTGGTGGAAATCATGGAATGAGTTAGAGATCAGTAATCAGATCAAGTCAAATGATTACTGCTTTTAACAACATTGAGAGCAGTTGTCGTAGTTTATGTTGAACAATGTTCAGACTATGAACATTCATATTTTTTAGTCGAGCTGTTTTGATGACTTTAATTTTACTCTTGGATAGAAAGGGACTAGTACAGGGAGAGAAAACTTTATCAGTTCCTGAAAAAAACAAAAATGACTCTTGTAGTATCAAAGAGCAAAATTGTCTCATTCAAATGCTTCTTTATATCTGGATGAACAGTGGTTTGAGCATGATTTAAGGTTCATATGGCTGTGAAAGACTAAGGAAAAGAATTGTAACATTGTATATGTTGGACAGCAGAATGCTGAGGTCACCTTCTTGGTACAACATATATCGCTTCCTTCAGTTTTCTCTCAAACCTTTTGTGTTTTATGTCCGCATGCACCTCGCCATCTTGAAAGGGATGTTCTTTCTTTCTGAAATTTACGAGGAAAGATTAGATTTGACATGAGAAACCGTCTGTTCTTATTTTGTGAATTGCACTTGTAAAATTGTGTACCTTCCCCTATATGAAAGAGCTCAGTACTGGACCCACACACTCATACAACACTGCCTAAGCTTTTGTTTGAGACTGTCAGAGAAAATCCTTTTAAAAGTTTTTGGCAGCCCTGTCACCTAAGCCAAAGTGTGTTTGTGTTTTTGGATATCTCCACTACACACAGAACATTATCAGCAGGCAATCAGCAATGATTCATAAATAATGAATGTGCTTGATCAATTAAAGTTGATCTGTATTGGCTTACCAGAAAAAAAAGGTACGCATTTATTCATTGCAAAAAAAGCCAAACAAAAACATTCCAGGTGAAAGTTTGTGTTCACAGCAATAAAGATGTTTGAATACACTAAGGCTGTTGTAAATAATTATTTTAGTAATCGAGTAATCAATTACTCTGGCAAATAATGGAGTAATTAAAGAGAGTTAAATATTGGTAAATACTGCCATAGCAGAAATGTTAATATTGAATACCAACATTTTCATATTTGTGCACCTCTAGCAATTACTTTTCTGTTGTTTAAAAAATTAACCCTTAACAATAATAGCTCATTTTTTAAGTTAAGCTAAATAAAAATAATTTAATAGTTAAACTGTCATTTTGCCCAGCCATCTTTAACTTTTGTGTTTATGTTGGAGTAGAGCTTTGGGCAACATAAATAATCACGGTGCGCTAATTTTAAAACATACTTTAGCAAAACTTCAAGCCAAAACTAATTTGCCTTGAGAAATTTATTAATCAATCTACTAGAATCATTAGAGGAAATGTGACATCCCTAGAATATACAGACAATACAACAAGTTCTCCTGTTTTGTCTTAAGTTTATTTTTATATTGTATCTGTGTTATAACACTATGTATTATTTTCAGAGTTTACCTCTGCTGCTAAGAAGTCGACGATATTGTCAGCTGTAGTTGTGAAGTTGCAAACGAGGGTCAAGGTAATTCCAGTAAGGGGAGGAGGAGGAGAAGCAGGTGAATGCAGCAGAAATGACAAAAGAAATGGCACAGGTGCAGCATGCGGTCTTTCCTTAGGGTTATGTTAACCTCATACAATCAAATGATTGTGGTCCAAAACTTCAGTCAAACTCTTTGACATTGAAAAAGACTCTAAAATGTATTGATTTCCCTTCTTGATGTAAAGCGTCTGCATAGCTTAGGAGATTATTTTTTTTGTTTCCTAATATTTGCCTTGATTTTTGCAATGTTGTTAAAGCTTTTTAAACAGATTTTTTTAATTTTAACTTAATCTTAATCCACACGGTAGTTTTGAGTGTTGACAAAGATGTAGAGTTATATAAAAAATTCTGTTTTAAAATTATGGTTTTGCTTTCATCTATTGTGCGATTGGATAGGCCACTCCAAACCAAGCTCTACTACACCCATGTTTACTCATTGTTTACTGTTCACTCCTTGTTCCATGTAGACTAGTCTTCATGTATACAGTACGTTCCTCTGTGGGTTTAATGATAATATATGACAATTATGTTCGTCATCCTGGGTTGTATTTTATTTAGCTGACCTGATTTCCTTTTGGATCAATTTGGAAATTTTGGAATTATTTGCTTTTTCTTGTATTTTGTTAACTATTTTTGAGAAAGTTAAGGACAGAATAGTATTTTATATCTTAGTCATTCCACCCTCCTTCTTGCACCCTTTCAGACATGTTGATAAAATCCATGGAGGATGAACTGAGAATTACTTCCAACCAAAATTTGCAGTTTGAAAGCAAAATCTTATCAATTGTTGTGGAAGATGTTTAAGGGCATTTATTTATTATTGTATTACCTTGGTACTATTGCTCTTTTTTAGAGAATTTATCTGCAGCAAGTATGATATAATTACAAATACTAACTAGTTTGGAAATCCAGCAAAGGGTGGAATTGAAGAGCTCTGACAACCCTCCCTCTTGATTAAGGGATTGATTGTGTTTTCTAATCTACTTTTCCTTGACATTTGCAATGTTGCCTCATTTGTGTTCTGCTATAATCACTGCAAATGCTGGTAATAAAATGGTATCTTTGAGCTGCTAAATTTACCTCGGATTTTTCTTTCCATGAATTACAACATTTGTACCCTTTCAGGCAACAGTTGAATTGTATCGTGGAAAACCATTTGGTAGCTTTGTATTCAATCATTTAGGAGAACCATGACCTGGATGAAAGAGAATCTACAATTTCATAATACCCATGTAATGCTGTTTACAAAAGGACAATTTCTCTTCTTGGAGTGCTGTCCAAATACTGGAATATATTTAATGTTATGTAAAAAGAAAAATGCATTATATTTTAGAAAGAAAACAATGTCTTTCAGATTATGTTGGAGTCCACATACAATAACCACACAACCAATTCAATCCACACTGGCAATTTTTTTTCTGATGCACTAAAAGAAAAATATGTTTTGGTGGAAGTTTCGCAGGCAGATTTGTCACTTTGCTGATAAGGATAAAGCCTCATCTTTTTTAATTTTTAGTTTTTGCTATATAGAGCAACATTCCTAGAAAAGTGTTTTTGTCTGTGTAAAAGTCAAGAGATACTGTGGATCTTGGGAGATGACTGGTTGTGTCATTCTCAGCATGGATGAGAGAGGATGCAAGACTGCCCATAGAAGTGGTATAAGCCCAATGAACAGATGACCCAGTGATAAGACACTTTAATTAGTGCTTCTCTGTGCATGGAGTGGCGTTTTTGGCAAGACTATGAGAAAACATTTTACTTAGCAGTTTGCTGCTGCTGGTGAATCACATATTTTAATCTCATCTTCACTGTGAGTCATTTTCTATTTGATTAGCTTTCTTAAATACTCAAAGTACAGCTATAGCCACTTTTAATAGTGGTAATGAATTAACAGTAATGTGTCGACTTTAAATGTCTTAAATTGACAGTAATTACATGAGCTATGCAGTGTAGCATTTATTCTGAATTTCCATTCTTTTTATAGCTTTTTAAGAAAATAAAAACAAGCCCTCTTAAAAAACGGGCGGAAAAAAGAAACTGTTTCTTTTTTGTGTCAAGGACAGTGTGAGAGAGTAAAATCTGTTTCTACAGTTTTTTTTCTGTGATTCTTCAGGGCATTATGTTTTAAGGGTTTACATCTTTTTTGTCTTACAATATGTCCTCCTCTTGTACAACTGAAGAAACTTCTCTCATGATCAGTCCAAAATTGCAAAAGGCAAGGTTGTGACTTTTGGATCCAACTGCCTATCCTTCCTCCAAGCAGGCGCAAGATCTTAATGCAGAAAGACAAAGCAAACAGCTTTTCTTACATTTGAGCCAGAATGTGTAAGTAAGTCTGGTCTTTTGTTTTATTTTTTCCCCCATTTATAACTCTATAGGAAATGCATTTCAGAAAATATATATTTTTTTACTTTTAAAAGTTGAGATAATTCTTTTTACTGGGAGAAGAAAGGTTTTAGCTGCTTAACCTCTCACTGCAAGCTAAGCAAAGCTGGTGGCATAAATAAGGCTATTTTCACACTGCAGATTGAAATGTTTTTTTTTTGCCAATGTGCAACCTGTATCCGATCTTTTCATGACAATCTGAACAACACAGATCAGATTTTTACAAATGCAACCCAGGCCACTTCGTCTTAATCCGATACATATCTGATCTTTTCAAATGTGACCCGTGTCTGACATATGGTCATTGATACTCGACAAATGTCACTATTCAGATGCACAGAAGTGGAAAGGAAAAGCAAGAACCATGCCAAATGTTAAAGACGAGTAAGTTGATAATGTGCTGGCTCTTGTTGGACGACGACTATAAAAGATATGCTCCACCTTTACCTTCCATGTTTACTTCTGCAAACGTTGAGAACGTAACGTTATTTCATCCTGTACTGCACATGCAGAATACTTTTAAGTTGTTTGGGGTTCACACAAAAAATCACATGCAAGTCACATATATTTGGAAATGTGACCGACCCCACAAAAAACAATCAGATTTCACAAAAAATTGGAACTCATCAGTAAGGCGAGCAGTGTGAATGTAGCCTAAGACCAAAAACTAATCAATAATCAATAATATCAACAATTAAGGATATATATAATTTCAAAACCTGGGATTAACTTTTCATAACATAAATAAAAAACATATATTGTAACATCAACCCAGGAAGTAAAAAAAAAAGTTTATTACTAACACTAACAGTACTTCTTAAGACACTCGTTTTGCAGAAACAATAATACTTTTTATTCCCTCTACATTTTGGGAAAGACAAATAAAACATATCCTGTAAACAAAAACACATTTTCTGACTTATCAGGTTACTACACATACACACTCACACCTATATAAGTCTGTCATGCACATATGCACAAACTCATATGCGTGTCTTGAACAAATGTCTTTTCTTGCTGCTTAGTTTGAGATGCTGTGAGTCACTGTTGATAATCATACAGCACTAATTTTTGTATGCTTTACAGGACAGCAGCAACCTTTTGAATGTGTTTCGCTGAAATACGACTCCAGCACAGATGAGAACTGCGACAAAGTTTTGTTAGCAGCATAATTCAGAACCTGGTATCAGCTAATACAAGGTACCTGTCATTATCTAAAACCCCAGATTTCCCTTGAGGTACGTTCAAAGCGGCAGCACTCTCCCAGGCTTGCTTTCTCTATCTCTCTATCTTTCTTCACCCCCCACTCAGATGCCTCTACATTACACACTATAATTCATTTTAAGAAACAGTGATGCGATTGTTAAGCTATGCAGCGTTCTGAAGTGAATGAACAGCGCATTTCAAATCTCCAGGGATCTTGTTTGTTATCTGTGTACGTTGTTAGAGGTATGTGCTCATAAGGCTATTATAAACTCAAAGCTTGTTTGTGTGAGTGTGTATTTCTGTGCCTGTGTGCACGCTTGTGTGTGTCTGGATACGTGTGTCTGGGATAAGAAACCTTTTCCACTCAGTATTCCTAAAACTAATCAATAATGATTAGTAAGTTGTGGCTTAAAATATGGATTCTATTCTTAACACAAAAGCCCCCAGAAAATCTCCTGCTGTAAATGATTAAAGACAAATTCTGACACCTCACATTAGGGTGATTGTTGAAGGTTCAGAGACCAGCTATTTTCTGAGCAGGCTGTAATACGCTTCTATTTAGGATGCTGTTTTTCTTTTCCTCTTGTATCCCCTCTGTCCCTCTGTGATCCATATCATTGTTCCCCGGAGAGGTAAGAAAGGTGACAAACAAACCTATTCATCATCAGCCGGTTCTCCTGGCTAAACTGTTATCTGAGCTGAACTCTCTAAACTTTTCCCAGTGGCCTATTGTTTACGGCTGCATCCTCTAAATTTACACCCACCGGTTGTTTTATGAAGTGTCCATGGAGGGTAAGAAAAGCAAATAGAGGCCTGATGTCAGCATATTTCCCTGTCCGGCATCTACATTGTGATATATGGTTAAACTGAGTTTCTGTTTGAGGTCTCCTTCTCAATTTTTTTTTTACATGGTGCTATTGTTTTATGCCACTTTGTTTTAGAAATACAGCATCATCATATTACTGAGTTCTCTGTGGAGGGCTTAGGGTAAATGATTGGAGGTTATTCACAGTGCTAGAGTGGAAAGCAGTGATTTGGAGGAAGGAGTAGAGAGAGAGAGAGAAAAGTGCAATGCCTTTACACTATATTGGCCCCTGAGATAAACAGTATTATTATATCAACCCTGCACAAACTCCTAAATTCAATGTAATGAAGCTGCTGTCTAACTCCTGCTATTTAGGGTTAGTACATAATGTGTAATTGTCTTTTCTGATTTTATTTCTTACCACTGACTCAGATAAATTATTCTGTTTATACCACTGAAGCCAAATATTTGCATGTGCCATATAAAAAGACACAAAAATGTATCTTATTTATGCAGACAATCATACATGGATGGAGGCAAGCTACTACAGTGTAGCCACAGCTGCCCCAGGGCAGTCTGTCAGAAGTGACAGAGGTTGAAAGATTTTTGTTTTGTATCTCGTAGAATTGCTTTTAGAAATTGTACGACTTGGAACAAGTTCTTCCTTACTGAGTCAGGTTTGTAAACTCTTACTCACATGCGCCTTCCTGAGCACCCCTGAATGGCTGCCATGAGAGATTAATGAATTCCTTACACATCCATGAATGAGTAAAACAACACTGTTTTTCATTAGTTAGTGATGTTTTAACATGATACAGAGCTACTCACCAAACCCCACTTAACTCTGAAAAAAAATAAATAAATCACATTCATTTTATTGTGAATAATTAACTTTCTAAGTCATTTGTCATCATGCTTGAGGTCACTGTCCATTTGGAAGAGTCTTTTGAGTCCAAGCTTAACTGTCTTGGCTGATGTCTTGAGATGTTGCTTCAATGTGTTCAGATTATGCCACTTCCTCATGTCTTAAATTTTGTACAAATATTGGCCTTTCAGCTAATATTTTTACTAGAGATTTTTTTGTAGTGAATAATCATATTCTCTTGCCAGCTTCAGTCAATATCTTTACAAAAGGTTTAGCATTTTGCTCTAGAGTTGATGCACACTTCACATAAAACATGTGAAAGGCCACAGGAAAAGGAGGACCAAGTCACTCAAGCATAAACAGAGAAAAAGCAAAAAAGAAGTTTAATTTCTGGGAAAATAAGAAATTGTGCTTTTTTGCTGGATATACTAGTTGAAGTCATGAAGAAATCTCCCAGTGCTTTAAATAGCAGCTTCTGAGGTTTTAAGCTTTTGAATCAGAAGAAGATGAAGCAGAAGAATGAGACTACAATACTTTGGAAAACATTCTGAGTTTCCAGGTGCAGCTAGCTGAAGATGAGGAAAATGAAGAATTAGATTTGCAGCGGACGAACTTCAAGTCTGGGGCATCGGGATGGTTTTCTTTGATAAAAATGGCAGAGTTTTCATCGTTTTTCAGGGGACCAATAGACATACTTAAATTGACCGTGCAATGCCTGGAATACAACAGCCTTTATTTTATATGACGCGCTCCTCGAGCTGCAGCCAAGTAGATGGTTTTTATCCGTTCATAGACGGAACAGATAGCAAGCTGCTCCACAGCGCAGCAGCTGATGATTACAAGATGCTTTATGGACAAACTGTGAAATAAGTTTCCTTTGTACAGCCCCAGTCAAAACAATTGGGTAAGAGTGCACCATGCACATAGCTGGGACATAAATTTGTGTTTATGCAGTTCTACTCTCTTCTTGATGTAATGGCTGCTTAGTTAAGAATTTCCGATGATATCACTCAATGAAGCCAATTGTTAGCATTTAGCTCAGATATTGTGAATTAACTTATTATAAGAAAACATTAAAACATTGTGTACAAAATCCTGATTCTTACATTTAGGAAAGATACAATTCTTGCTGAAGGAACTGGCCTACATTAGAACAAGTTTCGCAGACAATGATGGAAAAAATACGGCAGGTCTTTTTGTACATTTAATGTCAACATTGTGTTTTAGCTGTGTTCACCAGACATCCCATTCACAGCGCTAACATTAAGAATAGTTTGCTGGAAAATCAGAGAACGTTTTCACACATGAAATTAAAATGTTTCTAACAATCCTAGCTCTGCAAATGGCTAACAAAAACTGACAAGTTTTTACAATAACATCACTTTAAACAAGGCATTGGGATCATAGCTACTGTCAGCAGGTCTTTGGTAATCAAAGTCGAAACTGTCATAGAGAAGAATTGAATTAATTACATTTTTGCTCCTTCTGAATGACAAGATTCCATTATGCTCACGGTCAGGCTCTCCACAAATCACATTACAGCCAGATGTCTCCATGTGTTTTTCTGAAACATTCTCTGAAACAAAAGCAGTGGTGTGACTGAATGATTCATTGCAAGCTAAAGCATAATATGATATATGGAAAGGAATATCCCACCTATTCCAAAAACCCATTAACAAGTAGATCTGATTTTTCCTCATTTAATATACCATCATTATATTGTATACCATAGCCATGAATCCAAACACTGTTGTGCATCTTTTTGTTCCTGTACTTTCATGTATATTTGTGTATTAGGCTTAAAAATGTAAAATAACTAGCATAAATGACAAATTTAATCAATCCACTGAATCAAAGAGTATTGTTTATTTTTAACCATCTCACACCTAAAACAAAGTGAAGAAAACCCAATCTAAAATCCTATTTAGTTTTTGGTAACTGTAACTAAATCAACTGAAGGTGTTCTGCAAACCTTGACAAAAACATTGCTGCCCACCAAAGTCCACAATAAATAAGATTACTTGCAATTTTGCCATCCCTTTTTTTTTGGATAACAAAAAAAAAGTATCTTGACAACTACTCAACAAACTCACTATTGACTTGTCTGTTCATTTGTCTTTTTTCAGCTGTTTTTGACTACAGCTGAGGCCTTCATAGAACAGCTGTGTTTAAATTCAATTCCCATTTCACTGGAGGGAAACCCAAATTACTGCTTTAGTGACTTCTGACTCCAGTCATTTCAACTGGATTTTATTTAGTGTATTCAGCAAAGGAGACTTAATGTAAATGCTTCCAATAGTTTTCAAGTTTTTACTTGTAAATAATTGTCAGTGTTTCATTTTTCTTCCAACTTGCAGCTATGTCATTTAGATTGTTGCATCAGAAGAAATGGCAATGAAATACACTGAAGTTTGTGGCTTTAATGAGAGTATTAGTATTGAAACCTAAATCTGCTCCATTTATTGCTTCAGCAGTATCACATGAAACTAGAATCAAGTGCAAAGCAATAACAGATCCATGTTGTATTTGCCGAAGATGTGTTTTTCCTCTCATTATAATTCTGCTATATTTCTGTCATGCTGTAATGAATTTAGTCATCTTCATGACCTTATCCATCAGAAAACTGCCAGACAGAAAAAAAAAATCTGCTGAAAATTTTAACACACTTCTTTTTCATCTGCATCTTTCCATCTGTTATTTCTTGCTTCCTTTTTTTAAAGCACCGATGCACTAAATACCTCTGGAGTATCAGATGTGATGAGCTTAACCATCTAAAATGGTATTTTACTATGAATCTGCCAGCTGCTGCTACAGTAAATGCTCGCAGGACTTGTTTAATATGTCTCTCCAGATGTTTTTGAAGGGACAGGAGCACATTAGCAAATCTTTATCTTATTATCCAGAAGTGAAACATCACATTGTTTCTAGGTCAACAAAGAAGTAAAGCACTATATTCAAAACTTCTTAGATCTGTAAAGTTTTTGCTTTTCTCTTCATTTTCAAAAACCCTAAATATTTTCACACTGAATGTATGCTGGACTGTCATTCTCTGTGCCTGTCAATGCTGAAAGGTTGTTAACTCCAGAGATGCAGCGTCTGTGTTTTTTTTAAAAGGCTGCTCTGCATACGCAACTGCTTTGCAGGGCTTATACCTTGTGGCAAGCTTTCTGCTGATGTCGTAGTATTGCAGACAGATGCAGGGGTTACTCAACTCAAACAGGGTCAACATCTCCCCTGTGGTGCTTTAGTGTCCAGCCACCACGAGGGAGTTGGGAGGCAGAAAAAACAGCAACAGCATGTGCTGGTGTGTTTGTGTGCAGCGGATCAAGGTAACACATTGTGCGGAGGCCTTGTTGACATGGCTCTTTTGCAATTATTAGCCAAAACACATGCTTTAGAGAAAACACAATTTGCAGCTATTAAATGTACAAAACTGTAACAGAGCATTTCCCATACAGTATAAAATGACATGAAATTGTGTGCATGCCCCTCCAGAGAGCCAGTGTGCAGCAGTTGGTGTTGTTGGAGCCTGACCTTTCGCTGACAGGGTTGGAGAGGGAAAAAAAAAGTGCAGTCCCCAGCTGCTATGACACACTCATGCCCACAAGCTTTTACAAGGGCTATTCAGCCTGTGGGAACCAGCAGGGGGCAGGGCGAAGGGCTCCAGATGTGTGAATACCCCTTAGTGATGCATCAACGGCGGCCTCTGATGACATGACCTACCCTTTGGGTAGGACACTTCTGCACTGGTGGCTTTGGATGGTGCTGTAAAGAATTTTTTGAGAAAATCTCTCCTGCAAATCTTCATCTTAATCATGATTGGATGTGTTTGTGTGGCTTAGCAGGAATATAGTATATAGTTCTGAGGCACAAGTTAGTTTATCACAGTGAGGTTCTGTGAGGTGATCAAGACCAGTTTGACTATTGGTAGTGCTTGGTATCTTATGAGATACAGTACTCCATTAGAGATGGAGATTGCTTTTTAAACGCTATCAGTATAGAGTACACTGTTTAATCTGAGGAGATTTATGGAAGGCAATCACCCAAGTAAAAATTGTAGATGCCATTTATCAGGTGGAGTGGAAATTGCAGCCATAATTTTCACAACTGGACACAGATGAGACCTTATAACCACATAAACCCCCCTTCAGGTCCCCAAGCTCGTTTTTAATGTTCCTTCACTGTGTTAGTGTGGCCAGGAGGAGGGACTGGCTGACTAGATATTCACCCCTTTCCCAGACATCTGTATATCTCACTTCTCCTTTTTCAAAGTGTTACAATGTGAAAGTATCTAATCTATGCACAGGGACACAGGCTGGTGGGTTGCTGTGATAAAACCCTGAGCGAGATGGCACAGCTGCTCATTTTTCTATTTTTTAGAAACTATTGACAAATCGTAAATACAGTATGTGGGGTTTTTATACCACAAATGCATCCCTGGTGTTTCATCACAAACGGAAGATGTAAGATTACTTATTTTTGAATACAGCAGAGTACACAAAATACATACCTGGTGTTTTTTGATCTTTTTTGATTAAGTGAAAAGTGACTATGGAAGAGTATGAAAGTTAGAGATGTGTTGCGGTGAGGTTCCTTCTATCCCAACCCTTTCAAAATCCTTTTTTGCCACCATTGTGTCTTCTCCCTGATGAATAACCACATCACACAAAAAATGGATGTTTCAAGTAAAAGCACCCTGAAAATGCGGTTAAGAACGGCACAGCAGATGAAATAGGCTGTAAAATGGACCATCCATCATATGTCTAACGAAAAGTGACACATGGGGAAGGGGTTTAAGGCACTTTTCATTAGGCTTCTGCAGCCCCGGCTATCCAGATCACAAGACTAAATAATGACCTCTGCACCAAAAGTGTTTTCAAACGAATAGGAGACAGAAGACATACTGTAGTCCGTACTCTCTCCATCTTATCCACACACCCTCTCTCTCCCTGCAGGAAATAAAATGCCATCTATTTTCTCTCTGCTTGTCTGCCTGTTCTTTATATAAATCCCGACTCTTTGGTCAAAGACAGTGAATGATATAGATTGTTCTTGGAAATGTGCAGAAGCACAGGTCTGGAAGAGAATTTCCACAAAAAAAGTCCCCTGTGCTTGAAATGTATTGAAAAGCATTCGCTCAGAAATTATTTTTTGATTGTGGAAAAGGAATTAGTTTGATTAATCCACCAGGAAACAACAGGGCTCCATGTGTGCTGATATATAATTACGATGAAGTGACAGAGTATTAACTAAATATGCAAAATAATCTAAACAAACTTAATATGAGCTGATTGCAGTTTCTGCACATTAAATAACTTAACCACCTGCCCTGTTTACATACATTGGATGGATTTGTTGTAGGTCAGAGAGAAATTAATCTTGTTTGACAACCTCAGCAGCTGCTTATTCTTGATCAGTCTTTAGGCATAATCTTCTTGTTAGGTTAGGTTAATAAAATTCTGCAAACAAGCCAAAATTACTGATTAATTTAACAGCCAGACAGGCACATTAATACAGCGTTTGCTCTCCCTTATTAAATTCTCCATCACAACTTGTCCTTAAAAGTCCAGTTATTTTACTGCTTTGTGTTTTTAATGTTATTATTGTCAACTATGGTTCTTACGGCCTAATTGTAAATATTAATCATTCATCGTTCACCCAATGATGACCTCTGCACGCACACACACACACACACACCCGCACACACATGCACATATATATACACTATATTCCAATATCCAGTTGGATATAGGAATATATATTCCTGCTAACAACTTATCTGTTTTAAGCAGCTTCTTTAGTATATTTTTTTCAGTCACACCATGTAAGAAATTAATGTTTGTCAAGTGTTCCTTGTGTGGCTGATTTCAATGCTAAAACGTAAAGACTAGAGCAATGTTTGAATTACTCACTCAAAAGATATATGAGATGATTCAAGTACATTTTGTGTAGGTTTCTCTACGTGATGATGACAAATTATAGGAATATATTTGCACTTTTGTCACTTCGACAAAATTTGAATAAAGACATTTTAGCTTGTACAACATATTTTGTTGTCTTTCCCTGTTTGATACAGCTATTCCAACCCGTGGCTACAACTGTCATAAGCTGTTTGTCCACTAGATAACCTTTAACTGGTCCTGCCCCAGTCCGCTCTGGCCATCTCCTTTACCAGACAATACCCTTTTTCTTAGTGGCACCAAAAGTTGCGCCAGGCTGTGTATTGCGCACAAGTGATTTGATTGACAGTAGACTGCACTCGTGGGTTGGCCCGTGATTTACGTCACTGCAATCTCCAAACAACATTTCAACCGCCGAAGTGGACCGGCAGACATGCCGTCTGCTATCAGAGAGCTGCACAGTGTGGAGGAGCGTAATTATGACTTTAATCTTGAGCAACGCCAGGAGCACATTCGTCAACTTTTGGAGTGGAATGATCATTATTTCACAGCCCTGCAAGCAGCTTGTCTCAGAATAACTGGCATGCAATGAAGAACCTAAAAACTGTTCTGTTGGAGCTATTGTTTTGTGCCGACCAGAGTGAAACTCCAAAACTACATAATATTAGTTTGACGTGCTGTGCATTTTATTCTTCATTTAGAATTTTCTTTTAAATAAAGTTCATGCGTGGATATTGATTTTTATCTTTTGACTGCACTACCTACTGTAAATCCACAACGTTGCACATGTTTATAAAAGTCTAATTTTAAGTATCACATACACACACACATATGTATATATATACATAATTTCAAAATAAAAAACTAATCCGAATTGTCATTTTGTTTGGGCCAGCAATAAATTCCTGAAAGGAAAGTTTTCAAACCTCAGAGCCTATAGTTATTAAAAGCTGATATAGTTTTAGTTATTTATTGTACTGGGCCCAATTCAGTGTAGTTGGGCCCAGTATAGTACACCAACTCGTTGTTATCAACTCAAAAACTCACTTGAGTTGGTAATAGCAGATATCCATGTATGCAAAGGAAGGTAGTAAAATTTATATTTTTATTATGTGCTCCCTCCATGAAATTATGTCCTGTAGATTATGTGGGATGCTTGTTTTTGTTTTTTTTTGTTTGTTTGTTTTTTTTGTAGATGACCGAGATGCTGATTGCAATAGGTCTAAGTTGTGTTCTCTTATTTGGCTGCTGTCTAGTCCATAAATGCTCAGTGTGCCCTCGCCACTGTAATGTCTTCAGTATAATAGGGGTCAATTACAATCTCATTTTCCACTTTCTGTAGGGGGCTTAAGACCTCTTTTCCTACAAGGGTTTGTTCAGCCTCTGACAGAACCACATAGATCTTTGTGTTGCTGAATTATATATTTATATATATATATATATATATATATATATATGTTTTAAAATGTCTCACTCAATAAGAGGTTTGGATTCTAGTGTGTATGTCTATATGGATCAACCCTGCACATCAGAAGTCTATGATTGTTTTGTTTTGTAAAGAAGATATAAACTCTTATCCATTGATCTGCAGATCATGTAAACTCGGTGGTACTGTTTAGGGTTGCACAGTTCAGCTGTTAATACAAATAGCGCATTGGTCATCCACCTGAAAACAGCTAAAGTTTTTTTTTTTTTTTCTTTTCTATTTTATCTAGTGTTCCAAAAAATAGAGAAACCTTCCAATGAACCACAGCTGTATGTACATAAATTCCTTCTTGAAGTGAGAGGAGACTGATTCAGAATAGTTCAGAAAAATACAAATTAGCTTAAGAAAGACCACCTCTTAATTCATCTGGTTTGAACATATGACATTTGGAACCTTGAAGCTGATGGGCTACAGCAGCATAAGAACAAAATTAGTGTCACTTCATCAGCTGAAAACATAAAACTGAGAATATAGGTTGTACGCAATCACCAAAATTGGACAATAACAGTGACAAAATTTTGTCAAGTCTTTTGAGGCTGAAATTCAGCTTGAATCTAAATATGACACTTGAAAACATTAATCCATCCTTCAGTTCAGACTGAGTGTGGTGGTTTAATGGTTTGGGAGATATTTTATTTGCACACTTTAGACCAATTAGTGTCAGTTGGACAGCATTTAAGTGCCACTGCCTACCAGAGTATTGTTGATGACTGTATCCTCCCTTTATGACCAAAATGTACCTGCTTTCTGATGGATACTTTGAGCAGAATAATGCACCAAGTCACAAAGCTCAAATAATATCAACCTCTTTTGTACTGAAATGGCTCCCATGGTTGCCAGATCTCAGTCCAATAAACCCTGGTCCTCAGGGCCCACTGTGCTGCCTGTTTTGGATGTCTCCCTGTTGCTGTCAACCTGACTTAAATGAATGTATAATTAACAGGCCGATGCAGGACCTGATTGCAAGCTGAGGAGGTAATACAACCATTTGAATGGTCCTTCTTGGACTAAGAAGGGCAAGAAGGAAAGATGTTAATATTTATATTGATAAAATTAATATACATGAAAACATAGTCCTGATGGGCACAAGCAGAATTGAGTCAGTGTTTCTTCTGCATAATGAAACCCCACCCTTGCATTCACTGACATGAGAACTATGCAAGCCTTTTGTCTTCAAAGCACTTATCAACTATGTCAATGAGAAAGTGAATTAGTTGTGCTGGAGCAGGGAGATATCTACAACAGGCAGTGTACTTGACCTTGATAACCCAGGGTGGATTATCAACAAGAGTGACCTTGTTATTTGGTTAATACGTACTGCATGATCCAGTAACATCAATATGAACCAAAATCTCTGGGAAATGTTTCAGACACCTAGAAACATTTCCTAGGTTACAACTTCCAGGAAGAATCCAGGTTGTAAGAAACAGGTAAGCTGTCCCTTATTCATTAAGTTTCAGACTGAAAGGTACTGGAAGACATATTTCCAACAATGAAAGGAACAATGTAAGAGAAAGTTAAAAAAATTAATGAATCAAGATTTTGAAACTGTGTTAAATAAGAATTTTAATTGTGCTTTTTTGCACAGAATGATCGCAACTAACAAAGAAAAGTCTAGCAATGAGTGGAGACAAGCTACCTGACTTAAATGAAGTGGATATTGCTTTGTGATGAGAGTGATGGGGATTGGGTGTGTCAGGTAGATTGTCAGGGAGGTGATAGCCACGCCTGCAGGAGCACAGGGGGCAAGAGGCACACAAAGAGCACAAGCACACTCTCAAGCACACACAATAAAGAGAAGGAGAACAAATGCGCATACAACTCCATCTGCCAGAACTAAAAAAATCACAGGGCAGCCTTTATGTCCATGCCGAGCAACCACAAATTAGTTTTCACCATCAGAAAAAAACTAAATAAAATAAGGAAAAATATAGTGCATTGAAAATTTAGCTAAAATAAATACACTTTAGGTATATTGCATTCCCTACATCTCTCTCTACACACACATGTGTATGCATGTGTATAGGTGTGTGTGTGTGTGTGTGTGTGTATATATATATACACATATATATATATATATATATATATATATAAAGACAATTATCATGCACACACACACGTGTGTGCATGATAAGGTTTTTTCAAGGTCACAATTGTCAGTTTTGTGAGATGAGTTGGTGGATGTTAGAGACAAGCTGACGATTCTTCACTCATTGATTTATGAAATGAAGTAGACTAATTACAAACAGAATAAATGAACTGTGGAGAACGTGGAACATTTACATTTAGCTTTTAAAAGAGAAAAGACAATGCTGCTCGTGTGAGTTTGGGTGCACACATAAGCTTCAATGGGAAGTGCAAGGGAATATACACGGTATTTCTTGCATCCTCTTTGTCTTGCCCTGATCCATTTCAGGTCCAGTGTCAGTTTGATTTATGTGGCGCTACACTTGCATCTCCCTACAATGTCAGCCCTATGAAAAATATATGCAGCTGTTCATATAATGTGTGATGATATCAATGCTCTGACGAATGCCTTCAGCTCGATCTCCTTAAGTAAGATGACTTCTATCCTAGTCATACCACCAGCCATTAGCAAGGCAAGCAGCATGCCTGGAATGTTAATAGGATTAGCATTAGCATTTCATTCAGGGCTCCTACCTGTCTAGAATTACGGCTTTGATCTGATCACAGAGAATGGATGGAAAGCTTTTAACAAGGGGCTAACATGTGTCTTCGCTCCTTCTGGTACTAAGTAGGACAGGAAAGAGAGATCTTAATATTTATATGGTTAAAATTTATACACATGAAAACATAATCTTGATGGGTCCATGCAGACAAAGAAATGAGCCAGTGTTTCTTCTGTAAGATAATGGTATTTCTGCATAAAGAAACCACACCTTCACATGCACTGACATGAGAACTATGCAATCCTTTTGTCTTCACAGCACTTGTCAAACATGTCAATGAGAAGATGACTTTGAAGTTAGGTAAGCATTTGCCTTGATTTGGTGGTAAAGAGGAACATCAGGTGTCTCACATTTATATTATATACATTTAATCACTAAAGCATAGAGGAGAACATATGCACAGGTCGGAGTTAACTCAATGTAAATAAAACATCAAAGCTTTATTCTGAAAGTGAACAATTGATGTAGCTCTGACCAGCAGCTAAAGCTACATAGATTAGTCATGAGATTAACTGCTGCTCTCCGGCAAAATACTTAGCTGAAGAGAACTTGAATCGGTCTAAGCATTTTCAATTGCCTGTTAAGACAAATAGCTTGGGGTGGGCAGTGAGGTCTGGAAACTTGTGTGCAGTGTCTCTTGTCAGGCATTTTGCAAACTGGCACTTGTCTAAATAGGACAATGTGAGCAGTTCCAAGGTGAGACTTTAGGTCAGTTGTCACATGAAATGACAGTAGGGAGTTAGATGAAGCCATGCAAAGGCTTGATCACTGGATGTAACCAGGGCAACTTCTGTCACTGTAAATGACAATTTGCCTTAGCTAATATGTGAAAAGGAAAACAGTCTGGCTGCTTTAAAGGAAGTCTAGGAGTATTTGGTTAAAGGAAAATATGCAGGTGGTGGGTCAATTAGACAGCAAAAATGACTGAAGTCTGTGTCTTTTTTTAAAGAAAGTGGCTTTACCTTGCTGCAGGCATATAGTCTTGGCAGAATCCCCCTCACATGCAGGGTGATTGCCAGATGTCAGTGTCCGTAGACTGTGGTAACTTGAGCAAAACTGACAGTAACGCTCCCAGCCCTGCTTCATACTGAAGAGCCATGGCTACTTCTGGCCTCTTCTTAGAGTTAGGCTTATTCAACTTTCTATAGGCCTGCTGTCAGCATTAATATTTACACATTTAAATGTGATCACTTTAGACAATTCTGATAGTGTCTGCATATGTGTCAGAATTGTCTTTATTCATTTGCTACAAGAGCAATTTATGAGTTGAAGTAAAATATCATGATTTTTTTTTATTTTTTTTTTTACATTTTTAGTCACTGTTATAACCATGGCATCTAAAGTGATAATGACATAATAATATGAACAATCGAAGAAATAAGTAAACAGTGTTTTTTCACATATATATAAATTTTCCATATAAACTTTATAAATAATAAAGTTTATTATAATATAAGTTATATTGGCTTAAGGATTAAAAGAGAATATAAACTAAAAGCGATTGTTTGGAAACATCAACAAAAAAACAGCTCTTATCTTAAGAAAATTTAGTTCACATGAATTCAGTCTTGTTGATTTTAAAAGGAAATTAGATGTTTTTCTAAATCCTTATCTAATTTGCTTAAAAACAGCTATTAAATGGCTGTCTTGGTGGTCATTGTGTTGTTTTACACATTTTGATGATGAATAAATGTGATTTTCACCCCACTAAATATATTTTTGCAAATTAAAGGTTGAATTTAAATTTGAGATTGAAAATCTACTGCAATATAAGATTAATTCATTTTAAAACTTCTTACTCACTTCAACTGTAACAATGTGAAAGATGCTTTTTTTGGTTGTGTTTTGTTAGCCTCTTGTGTTCGCACAATCTAAAACTGGAATTATAGTTGTCTTGATTACTATAACAAATTCATGAAAAACTATTACAAAGTTTCTGACATTATTCACTTTCATATCTTTTTGACATATCAAATGTATCTTTTATTTTCTAATCTATTTTAATGACTTGTTTCAGTTCTCTGAGCTTCTTTAGACTGGCATTTGAGATTTGACTTGAACAGTAAAGGCTTACATTCTAGTAACTTTAACTTCATGCTGGATTTGTGGATTTTCTTACATAAAGAATCATATTTGTCCTCTATATCCTCAGGGCTTAAAAGTGTTATTGTATCTTGAATAATTTTTATTTAATTGCTGTAATATAATGATGCATTTTCTTGAGTCACATTGAAACATGATTGAAATGCATAACTAGTAAATATAAAGCAATGCCAAACCTATTCCTTGATAAGTCTGAGTGTACCCTTGTTAATTTTCTCCAATTAATGCAAATGCATGTATTTAAAATTAGCTGTTATGACTGGATATCTGAATGCAGGATTTTATAAACAAAACAACTGTTTTGACCATTTTCCAAGGAAAGAAGCTTTTGTTAACATTTCCATTTCCTTTTATGCTTTTTTATTATCATTTTACACTTTAGCTCATACCATGCGCTAGAATGCAAACAGTGCATCTTTTCACCCACACACTCGACATATCACATAGCACACATTTACTATCCCACTTTGTCTTTTGTCACTCCATCTCCCACATGGGGAAGACACTCTGTCTTCACTCTCCTTAATCTCATGCCTGCTGATGAGGGCTTGAGAGAACCGTGGAGGGGTAGGGGAGGTGGGATGATTTGACCTGCAGGTGTTTCCCCGTGAGCACAAAGACCTCTCCACAGGTCGATAATGCACACACTAATGGCTGCAAAGTGACTGGCTAGGAATGAGAAATAGCCCTCATCAGTTAGGGTAATGGTGTCCCTGGGCCCTCTCAGCCCATTCACGGGGAACACTGTCAGATTTGCAAGCTTTCTGTGTGTACCTGCTCATTTTAATTACAGACACCAGCAGACAGTCTTGTGTTTCATAGGACCAACCCGTTGGTCGTATATCATCCTTATGATGGTTGCAGCAATGGGTGAGAATTAAGAAAATGAGAAGAAAACTATATACGTCGACACATCTTAGAGGCTTACTAATTCATTGAATTTTCTCAACATCTATGAGGATTCTTGTCCTTGTTAAAACTTCAGAAGAGTGATGAGTTGGCTCTTTGTTTCAGGCCAAGTCCTCTTGTGTATATCTTAAAGAATTTGCAATGCATGATATAGTTTGAGCACGTACCACAAGATTAACAGCTAAGCACAACCTTTTTCATCTTCTCTCCTCCAAAATCATTCCATGCAAGTTAGCGTCCACTGGGTTTCAAAGAATCGCTGGCGTTCATCTATCAGCAAAGTGGCTCATAGTTGAAGATGGATAAAAGAACAATGTGTTTAAAAAATGTGCTTGATTCTCAAACAGATGCCACATTTTTTACGTTGTCCTGCTGACTACTGCAGCAGAGCCACAAATCAATGCCGTTGACAGGTATGTTTGTGGGTTTTTTTTTTTCCTTTAAGTCCTTTCTCTTTGATCACTTCCTAAAAATTGCTGTGGTTTAATTTTAAGGAATTTTTTAGATACCTTTAAATTGACTTGGTCATGAGTGAATGGAACCAACGGAGCATAATTTCGATAAAACTGCTCACCTTCTCCAACCCTGCATCAACTTCAGATTGCCAACAGACATTCACAGCTTGGTGTTGTTCTAAAGATGGCATCGCAGGTTGAGCTCATCTCTGCACATGTGATGAGATGTTGTCTATTTCTGTGAGCCATCTTATTTTTGGCACCAGGGCCAGATGCTCCGTTTACATAAGACTGCTCAGGAAGAAGGAACAATGATTTCTTTGTTGTACATGTACACTATATATGTATATCTGTGTGTGTTTGTGAAGAAACTGTCCCACACACTGCCCACAGTTGGGGACTTAGTGGCTTGGTGAGTCAGATAATTGAATGACTCAGCTGTGACGATTCAGGCAGTCAGGTTGATGAATCTTTGCTCTACTTACAAAGAGATGATGTCAAATGGATAAAGAACAGGCTTGCTTTGCATTTAGCAAACAATATTAACAGAATCAGTCTGTGCATTCAACAATTAATTTTTTGAATGCACAATGATGTTTTAGGCCAAAGACTGGTTGTTTTCTTATGGTCTCCATCAAGAAAAACCAGATGCAATGGAATTAATCAATGGTAAGTGTCCTGCACAACACACCACACATGATAAGAAATACCACAAGTTCATGGAAGGTGGTGCTAAAAACTGAGTCATATGGAGTTTAGGTTCTCAGGAAGAACAACATCAAGGAGAAACTCCTGGTGTCCTTCTACAAGTGTACCATAGAGGGCATACTGACTTATTGTATCTGCATATGGTATAACAGCAGCACTACGGCTCAAAGGAAAGTTCTCCAAAGGGTTGTGAATACAGCCCAAAAAATCATTGGCTGCCCTCTCCCCACACTGGAAGACCTGCACAGCGACCGCTGTCTAAAAAAAGCACAACACATCAGGAAGGACACTTCCCACCCCGGACATTCTCTGTTTACACTGTTGCCTTCAGGCATACGATACAGAGCAATCAGAACAAGAACCAACCGCCTTAGAGACAGCTTTTACCTGACAGCAATAACAAAAACTAAATGCAATCAAATATAACCATTAATCATCATGACTGATGTGTATCAGCTATTTGTTATTTGCTTCTTACACTGTGTGTAAATTTATCTTTTTTTTTGCACCGACTGATGGCATTTTGCACCGACTGATGGCATTTCTCAAATTTTGTTGTTCATGTGACAATGACAATAAAATTTTATCTTATCTTATCTTATCTTATCTTATCTGAAGCCCAATGAAGGGAGTTGCACTCATGTACTGATAGTCTTGAAACTAAATTAGAATAGAGATCAATACATAATTTTCTCTGGTTTAATTGCACTTATTTAATTTGCATGACTTTAAGTAGATTTTGCTGCTTTTAATTATGCCTAGCCGTAAACATTCGATATGCACTTCAGTTTAATTGATGAGGAGTGGTACATTTTGCAGCTGCACATCCGTTTTAGCACGGAAATTACATATTCAAATTCCAATGTCTACCGAAATTACTAAAACAATTAATCAGTTGGTCTTTTTCTACACTAGGCATCCTGCTGATTAATTTTACATTTATGGACAATTACCATGTTATTACCCTACAGACTACTGTGGCTGTATGTTGAGAATCATCTCTGCAAATCTGCTATTTGAATTGTTTGAAGAATATGTGATCTTAAGTGGGTCTGAGAGTAACCAGGTGTGATGTGTAAAGTAGGATCAGTAAACAAGATGCAGGCACTACTGACAAACTACTTTTTTTGTATGTGTTGTTACCCTGATTATGCAGTGTTATTATGTAAAGCTAACCATGAATTGATAATGCGTTGTTTTATTGCTGCACCATAGCCCAGAAGTAAAATAAGCAATTGTCATACTTAAAGCAGTACCCCATAGATGAAAGCCCTCTCCACCTCCTGCCTCTTTAATAGGGCTTTGTGGCTTATTAAAGGAAACACCTGTGAATTATGTTTCCTCTGATGCAGAAACACTCATATCAGCTATATTTGCAGGACCTAAAAGCTCCAAAATGGTCATTTAGCTGTAAGGTGCGCAATACCAGTGTTCCTTGTAGGACCACTGGTTTATTGGAAGCTCCTATGGGTCGTATTTAAGGGTATAAACAAGTGACCTATAAGATCGGGGGAGTGGAGGACTTGTGAATGAGTTTTCATGCATTCACTTGTCCTTGAATGTTTGCAGGAATGACACAGAAAATAATACATTTAGACTATATATATATATATATATATATATATATATATATATACCCACAATAATTTAGTGTCAAACCCTACGTGAAAATGTTCACATTACTGGTCTGCTTACCTGTATCAAAACCTGAAGGAGATAGGTCAGTTTTAAATCAAACAACTAAAAATTCACTGAGAACATCCAAGAGTAAGAAACTGCTTTTGGCACTTTCTTTGATGCCCGCTGAGTCAGAGCTGCTGAGAGGGTTGTTTTTTTCAGGTCTTGATAACCCAGTTTGCAAAGGCAAAGTCAAGGAAGGAGAACTTGTCAATTGTGTGTATTTCCACATCCCTAGCTCTCTTTGATGTGATGCTGCATGTATATAGCAGTTTCATAAGATCCTCTTAAAAGGAATGTTGTCTATATGTGGTCCTATTAGCATTTTTTGAAGCAATAGAAACCTGCTGTCAGGTTTGATGGATGGTTTTGGCAGTTACACGTTGCTTCATTTTCAGAGTGCTGGCCATCTTGGAACACCAGATGGTCTTGTGTGTTGCATTGTGCGTACATTACATGGCATTGCTGTATCAAGGGTTTTGTTGTGATTTAGCTAAGATATTCTACAGATCTTTGGAATATAAACTGATAAAAACATGCTAAAAATTTAACAAATAATGAAATTGGTCTACAATTACCATTTCCTTTGCACTATTGTTTCTAAATCCACAAAATGTCTTGTATTATTGTTGCATTGTCAATCAGTGGTAGAAAATGTGATTTATATTCTATTTATCCCTTTTTATATATTTTTTCCTCTAAAACGGCATCTTTTTGATTTTTTTTAAATCATATTAAAATAGACTGAATGTAATTCTTCACCACAGCCTGTTTAATTCATTTGAATTTATGGATATGCAAAGAGGCACTACCTCTATCTCCATTACCGACCCGACAGCAGCTGCTCAACCTCAGTTCTGCTCAGACACTCAACCCCTCGCCTTGACCACATCATCAAACAACTACTAATGTGATAGCACATGTTGGATAAAACTGGCTCCTGATTATGGTGTGATCCATCAGTCTGTCTGTCTGTCTGTCTGACTTTTAAGGTGTTATATGAGGTAATTCCATTTTTGTTTGATTCATGAATGATGATTGAATAAAACCATTTGGATTCATGAAGATAATTACACAGAACCATTACAAGTATGAAAGATGTGATGACCTGACATGGTATTTAACACAGTCTCCTGCTTGTGTGTGATGGTTAATAGAGAGTTCTAACTATATTCCCGGAGGAAAATATCCATAATGCATGTATGGAAAGATGCTGTTATACTGATCACACTAGGAAATACTTTTCTAATTCTCTATTTACATTAATTTTCTTTGAATAGTTACACTTTCATTATTTCATACAAATCCAACACAATATGATTCTCTCTTGTGTGTCTAATCCACATTTGACTTTATTAGAAATACAGACATTTCCCTTCAGCTCCAAAACAGCCCATTAATAGAAAACGATCAGCCACACACGGCCCTGCATTTTTAGAGGGATACATCCATGAAATTGGATCTGCGTCTCACACTTTCATCCCAGCCCATTGTTAATATTCTATATCATCTGCACACTGTCTGTGCAGCATATCCTATAGTGTTTAGTGGTCTTGGAAGAAAGAACAACATTCCTTTTTATAAATTACGTAATTAAATTATATGTTACAATAATGTGCTTTAAAGAAGTCATTTTAGTGAGCCGTTTCTAAAGCAGGAATTTCCTCTTTGATTGCATTTATGTATCTATAACTGCAGCTACTATATTTGAAATAATAGCTTTTATGTGAAGTATATCTGTACATTATAACAGCTGACTGTGGGAACAAATGCACAAGCTGGACAGACTGAGAGGAGAGCGGAAGACAGATTCAGGATTTAACACCTGGGTCACATATGCAGGTGCAATCAAGGGTCTGAACGGTACATTTGATGGAAACTTGCTATGTAAGCTATCTGAAGGAAATGACAAAGAAACTTTAACAGGTATTATACCTAACCTTTGTTCGGTGAAGATTTTCTATACTTTTCATTATTTCTTAGCATTTGATTTCAACTTAGGAAAAACATTGCAAAGAGTGTTTTCTGTTTGTGTCAGCTTCAGATATAATTTTTAGATTCCTATATTCCAGCTTTAAAAGTTTATGTCAAAAATGTTGAGTTTGTAAAAGCTACTTCATGGAAAGTCTGATTAATAATCAGCAGATTAAAAAGTGCCCCATGGCATTTTTTTTCTGGCTAATTCAGACAAACTCAAAATTTAAGATGATTAATGCATTTGACGTTTTAAACTTTGTGCCAGTGGTGGATGATCATGTCTATGGTTTGACTTACGTTTCTTTTGTCCTCTCTCACTGGGTGTGTAATTTACATCTAGCATTTGTTATTCAGCGGGTTAGATAATTTCTTACCACATTTTTGTTGTTGCAACAATATTTGAATAAAAGGCAAACATCTTCTTTTGTTATACAATTCTTAGAGCCAATTCAGAATGCACAAAGGTTTTCCGTTCTTTTTAAACTCATGCAAAAGTCAATAAGGATGCACAGTGCTATTAAGTTTTTTAACCCTTTGATGCGTAAGTGGGTCCTTTTTGACCCAGTGATTTCATCTTTTTGCAATATCTTTGTAATGAAAAGTTTTCATCACTTCATATTTCAGATATTTCTCAAAAAATATGTTACTGATATCATGGAATTCAAATTTTTAATTTACCTTTCATACATTTTAAGACATATATCATGTTTAATATTACTACCCCATTCTTCCGTGAGTGGGTCTAAAATGACCTGCATTCATTTCCTATGGAATTTAATGGGAATCTTTGTTTCTTACCCGTTGTGACTGTCAGGTACACATTTTTTTGTGAACCATACACATTGAGTCCTAAGTGTTACCCCTGCATAATAATATTTTACACAGCAAGAACTTTTACAAATAATTATTAAAATTTTTTACCTCACAAATGTGTGTGTGTGTGTGTGTGTGTGTGTGTGTGTGTCAGTCATTAGTACTGTGACAGTGTTATTGTCATGAGTCAGCATATTAGCCTTCTTCAAAGTTAGCCAAAGTTAGTTGGCTAACATTACTGCCTATACTTTATTGTGCATGTGTATTATTTGCGCGTGTGTGTGTGTGTGTGTGTGTGTGTGTGTGTGTGTGTGTGTGTGTGTCTCTGTGTGTGTCTGACACCCTGAATAAGAAAACCAAGAGAGAAAGAGTGTGTTGACTGACATGCAAAACCTGTTGATCAATGTGTTCAAGGTTCTTTCTTTTATCATCTCAATAAATAAAATTAAAATTAATAGCTATATAAATAAATGCATAAATAAATTAGCTGGAAAAGGGTAGCGTGCCCAGGATGTCCTGCCAACTGAAGGAGATCATGTATCTCGGGATCTTGTTCATGAATGAGGAAAAAATGGAGCGGGAGATCGACAGGAGGTGCAGCATCTGCAGTGAAGCAGGTGCTGCACCGGTCTGTTGTGGTGAAGGGTTAAGTTAAAAAGGGAGTTAAGTTGATTTACCGGTTGATCTAAGTTTTGGACCATCATCTGTTAATCTAAGGGAGGCATGTGTGTGACAAATGTCATAGATCATTAGTTTAGTTTTTTAGATATTTTAGAGATAGGTAAAGGAAGGTACATAGAAAATAGGCCAAGACCTGGAATTGAACCCATGACAACCGCATGGACTACAGCCTTCTAACATGGTGTGCATGCTCTGCCAACTGAGCCATCCACTGACCCAATCATTAGTTTACACACTCAGACCAGCCACATTTCCACTTTCAAAGTCACTTAAATTATGTTTTTTTTTATTTATTTATTTTATTTATTCATTTAGACTAATGGTTTGAGTTTCAACAATCCATATTCATCTTAGCCTTCAACTAGTCTTAGTTTCTACATGCACGTATATATTTGATGCAATTGTGATCAAGCAATTGAAGAGGTTGTAGTTAAATGGCTACGAGTAGCAGTACTTGACAAGCACTGGCATATTATAAATATTATAAAATAGTCATGTTTTCAGCTGAGCCCATGTTTTATTGAGATCATGTCTGTGAATATTGTGGGCTTTGAGTGAAAAAATATTTTATTCTATTAAATATTTGTAAATAAATAAACATATTACTTGTAAACACTTGAAAAAAAAAAAAGCTAATTTATATTAAAAAACATTCTGGATTTTTTCCCCCACTTTTTGTTCTTGTTTTTTTTTATTTGCACAAGTTATTTGTCCATTATGCTAGGCTTGCAAAGGATTGTTTTGAAATTATTTATATTTTTTTAAAACTTATATCTACACAATAATAGTAGTCAGCCATTATTACAAACTGTTTTCAAAAATTTACACATTGGAGATAATGGAAAAAAAAGAAGTAATATATTGAAATAAAGATATGTTTCCATAAAGAATAGATATGAAAAGCATGTCTCCCATCACCATCGCTATTATTTACATGGTGACTGAACAGGCGGCCAATTACATGCTGTGTCAAACTGTCAATCATTGTGAAGTAATTCATAGAAATAAAACAGTAAAGTGTCAGTGATTTTATCAGGTGCTGAGGACAGAGAAAAGATGTTGCTCAAGCACCAATTAATGGAAGGATATGTGTTGCTAAGGAGGAATGCAGTCAATGTTGACTCCGAAAATCGAGGAAGATGGACTGAAAACCAATCTACAATGCTGCATTTTCTTCACCTCTTCAATCTTCCATGTTGCTGAGAAAACATACAGTTTAATCTCCAAAAAGAAAAACATATTTCACTGTTGTAGCTTATATAGGTCTATTGCACTTTACATTAGTGAAGGTTGCAGGTTTTTTAGAGATGTGTGGAGAAGCTTGCTGGGGAGAAAGAAAGAGAAAACGCTCAGAACGGCGCATCAATACTGTCAAAACCTAGACAGAAAGAATCCTTGGTCAAAGATGATGTCTTTGGAGAGACAATGCTGAATTATTAACTAAGCTGTTTCCTGGACAGTTGCAAGTGCAGAGAAGAAAATAAATTAACATTGACAATAGTTTTGATCTCTGTAACTCATTCAGCATGGTTTTGTTCCTAATCAGCTTCTACCTGACGGTTTTCTGCTTTTCTCTGCATTCTGTCAGTGTCTGTTCGACTCACTGCTTGTTGTTCACCCTGTTGTGTGTAACTCACTGACTTAGTCCATTGTTTTGTTATCTGCTGGTCATATCTACTCTCACTGCCCTTCATCAAGCATCTGATCACTGATTTAAGGTGAATATACTACTCCATTTACGCTCTCATAATTTTCTGAAACTCCTCCTCAGTACATCTGCTTACTATTTACATCCATCTGTTGGCTGCTAGCTGTGCTTCAGTTCTTTAGAAGTGTTTGAAATCCATTCAGAGGTTGGCAGGTGCACTTATTATAGCAATCAAGGCTGTTTGTTTGCAGTAATTTACACATGTAGAAACCGCTTGGATCGTTGTCAGTCCGCGCGTCTTGTTGCTTCCATTTGCAACTGTCTTGATCATCTGTCGAAATAAGCTCCTCTTTTTCCATTTAAGTCACCATTGCCTGTGTGTGTCTGACTGATGAGTGAGCTGTGTGGTTCAAAAGATGAAGTAGGAAAAGATCAAAAGCTCTGTTTTATGAAAAAGCATCCCAGCAATGATAACTCTCTCCCTGTGTGAATAAGAGAAACAATGAAAGAGCAAGAAGTGTGAGGGGGAAAAAAAGTACTAGCTATGAGAACATGGATTTGGTGGAGGGTGTATGTATGCATGATTGTATGTGTGTATTTTCTCATGTGCTGCCGCGGTTGAGTTTATGTCCTAATGCTGCGCAGCATCATGATTTTCTCCAGTGTACCCTGTTTACTTTGTTCTTCCATCTTTCCTGTACTGTGCTGGCTGCTCTCTCATCTGGCAGCATTCCAAGAAGAACAGCTTCCAATATTAGTGTGCTCGAATGCACACAGACACCCAGGCTTTCACATGCTCTATACACACACATCCTTTGAAATTGATCCTTAGACAATATTACTAAGTCTGGTGAAAGTGAAATTGGCTTGGGCACAGCTATCCTAAAATTGTGGCACTGCCAATGAAAGTTTCTTCATTTCTTTTCCAACTTCTTGAACCAATGTAATATAACAGTGCTGTACTAATTTTGATATTAAGAAGAAAACATATTGCTAAATCTGTCATTTCTTGAACAATGACAGATCAACAAACCATTTATGAACTGTCAAAAGGGAGGATTCATAACATAAAGCAAACACACACACACCTCTAAATTGTTCAAACTTAAAAAATAAAATTAATTTTGTTATTTGCATAAACTTTCATGGAGGTAAATATATCATCTTTAGCTTATTCTGTTTTCAATGAAACAGCATGTGATTTTATCCTTATAGGTAAACTTATCTGGGATTGAGTGATTTAGTGAGTGTGGGGTTTCTTCTTGTAGTTCTCCTTTACTAATTCTGTTCTGTAGTTTATTCTTTTCAAAATCACATTGTGTTGGAGCCTGTTACAAAATGTATAACATACAATATGTATTTGACATTATAGACAGAAACGCATCTTTGTGTCAGCACTATGCCTTTATTTTAAATAGCCTTGACATCAGATGAACAATAGTAGCATGTCACTCATTCTTGAATTAACTTTTTAAATCACAAATAAGGTGCTTTATTTATAAGGCACCTTAAAACAACATAAGCAAGTAAAGCCAAATTCTCATTAAAATCATTAAAGAATAGTGAACAGACCCTTAAAAAATTAAGGGTCTGAACAAAGTTTGTGCAACAAAACAATAAGTTCATAAAATGAACAAGTTATAAATGTATTGCTTGAAATTTCTTGGGTTTAAGTTGCTTTGTTTTGTAGTCACAACAGGGAGACTGTTGGCCTATTAATCCTCATTGCTTGCACTACTGCCTTCACGTCAAAAAAAATATTTGGTTAAATGTACCGTGTGTCATTTACTTGGGTCAAATGTTAGTGTTGATTATAAAACTAATATTTAAGTCAGTAAAACACAGTCCTTTAAAGCATAATGAAACAAGAACTGTGTGGCCAAGAAGAAGAGGGTTGTGTCAATCATATTATGTTTGTCAACCAAAGCCCAACAAGCATTATTGTGAATAATGTGTGTAAAAGGCTCACAAAAACAACCATACATTTTCAATGTGGATGTTGACTATAAAACATAAAGCACTGCACAAACATAACTTCCATATAGTGTATTTGTACTTACAAAAAACAAAACAGGCTAATAATGATTATAACAGAATCTGTCTTATTTACACAAAATGGTATTCACATTGTTAGCTGACCAAAATGTATGATTCTGTTAATGCAGACCGCACTGCTCTGCACTCTGTGCCAAAACCTCCCTCAAGCCCTGTGCAATCACTTATTCTGTTTACTCTTGGGATAAAAAGGCAGTTTGCAGAAGGCTCATGGTTAGTCACTGTTATAATGAACTGTAAGACTCATAAGTCAGCAATAGAAATATATTTTGTGTTCAGTGGAATCTTTGAAATGCTCTTCCAGTTTTGGTCATAAATATGAGGCCCCAAAGTCTTTGAGGAAACAATTGCAAAACTTTCATATAGCAACTGTTAGGGGCATTAATCATCCTCTTTAATCCCCTGTTGTGCACACACTGATAGGAATCATGTCCTTTCCCAAGTAATAAAAGTTATGCCCTCTGTGCTCTTTTTAGGCCTATGGGAGTCGATTTGACACTGGGATAGCATGAATTGTTTCTCTGCCTGTTATTTTAAAACCAATGAAAAGAGAAAAGCAACTGTTCCCCTTTTTTTAAAACCCAAACAAATTTGCTTCCATGAATCTTGTTTCTTAAGATTGATTTGTGTGTGTGTGTATTTTTTATCATTTCTCACCTTCAAAGGCAGGTCAGTTTTCCAACAAACACTGACTGCTCCTTATGGGTATCTAAGCCCAGGCTCTACCATCCTGTAATGTTTAGATGAATCCTTGCTTCTGCACACCTGGATCCAATGAATGACTAAGTACTAGACTTTTGCAAAGCTAAAAGGTGCTAATGAAGAAATTCAGTCATTTGATTCAGTTGTGTTGGAGTTGGTATGCAATAAAAAGTTACAGGATGGTTGATCTCGAGCATTGGAGTCAGACACCAGTGATCTATCGTGCCTTATTTAAATTTTTTTTACTTATTAAACATCTATACGTTCCACAGCTTTTTCAGATGGTATTTCAAATGACATTGACACCTCTAGAGCAAAATCAAGGCATAAGACATAAGCAAACTAGTGGAGCACTGTAGTTATTTACAGAAATATAAAACGGTTTTCAGAAACATTAAATGAAAACTGGTTTTGTAAATCACTTACGTATGGCTATTGGGAAACCACCCCCAAAATGAATGTGTTTCCTAAATTGACACATTTTCTGCAGAAATCCAAATAAAAGAGAACTGTTGTTGTCAAAAGGTACCTAAAAATTACGGCAACTGGCCCATTTTAACCAGAGCAAAAAAATTGAACATTTTTGATCTGTGGCATCTGTCTACAACAGGGGTGCCCAAAGTCGGTCCTCAAGGGCCGGCATCCTGCATGTTTTAGTTCTCTCCCTCGTTTAACGCACCTGAATCAAATGATGGCTTGTTAGAAGGCCTAACAA
>CAEFZX010011557.1:0-42266 GCA_903066825.1 Alfaro cultratus | reverse complement strand
TTCCCGCCGCTCTCCTCTCCTCTCCTCTCCTCTCCTCTCCTCTCCTCTCCTCTCTTCTCTTCTCTTCTCTTCTCTTCTCGTTTTAACATGACTGTGTGAACTTTTGAACCTGAACGTTTTTTGTTTTTTTTTTTCTGCAAAAATCTATTTTGCATGTTTGGAAAGCATGCAAAACAACCCAGAGTCCTGACTGTATCAGAACTTTTTACAGAGATGCTTAGAACAAGTAGCTTGATGCCATGTGATTACTGCAGTGTTTTGAAGTGTGACTCCTATGTTTGTCTGACTTTGTAACAAACTCATAGGATGTCAGCGTTCGATGTAAACACAGCTGTTAATGGGAGAAAATGGAAAGTTGGAGCAGCATCAGGTGAGCAGGCAGTAACACCGTCAATCAGACTCTTATTAAATGAGACACTTTGGGTCCTTCTGTCTCTTCAGGACGTTTTTCAGCTTCATCAGGGTAAATGGATGATCTGCCCCAGGTGGCCTCCCAGCGCCCTTCGTCTCCGTCTCCATCAGTCTGGGCGACCGTGCACACTCACATAACGACAGCCTGTTAGCGTTTATATATGTTGGTAATGAGTGTGTGTGGAGTGTGAATTCTTCACATGTCTCTGAGTGCACAGGCGCAGCGAGCAAGTGCTCTGTGTGTGTGTGTGTGTATGTGTGTCGCAGCATGCTGCCAGAGGGCCGGGGCAGGAAGCCAGACCTCGAACCCAGCATGACACCGCATCCCGATCTGTGTTGTGACTGCCTCAATTACCCATCAGCCTGACGGAGAGGCAGGATGTGTGTGAATGTAGATGGAGTCAAAACGTTCTTTATTTCTGCTGCCAGCCTGCGTTTCCCCAGATCTGAGATTCTAGTTTTATTTGGAGTTTCGCACATTTTTGTGTATTCACTCCTGGCACATTTGGTCTGCTTTAAACGGGCCGGTTGGTTTCCCCCGTTGGTCCGTACCTTTTTGTGCAGGTGTGAATACACTCAAGCGAATCCTGGTGTGGACCAAACAACTGGATCCAGACACGCTTTCTGAGACGGTGTCTGTCCACTTCCGAGCAAAATCTGGTATGGTTCGCTTCTAGTGGTGTAAATGCAGATCTCAATCTGAACCAACTTCAGGAAATGTACGTCTGTTTGGACTTCATGAGCCACCGTTGCTGGCCGTTATAGCATACATGAGCCATTCAGTGTTGCTAACAGTATATGTGTTGAAATTGTACCTAATGCACCGTTTTCTGCTTAGCTGTTTTGCCTGCACCATGTTGTGGGTAGAGGCGGCAGAGCGAGGTTATCCAAAATGAACAAAATGACAAAAATTGAAATTGAGAAAATATTTTTGCTGACTGAAATAAATAAAAACACTCACTGGAACTACATGATGCATTTATAAAACTAACTAAACCATACTGAAATTATAAATATTATATCTTCTTTCCTGCCTTTCATATTTCCCTCTGTCCTCCTCTACTTTCTTTTGTTCTGTCTAGGGATGTCCAAGCCCAATTCAAGTCTCAGAGTCAAGTCCCTCAAAGGACCGGTTGTGACAGAATGTTTTGACAAAACTTCCCATCTACAAATTTTCTGTTTCTGCATTTGATGAGTACTTATTAAAATTAAATAGTATTGCACCTCTGATGTAATTTGGCAGTATACAGAAAAAAACCTGTTTTTATTTAATTGATAAAATATCTAAACATTGTATGTTTTTTCCCCAGGGCCAAGAGGGCCACATAGAAACGTATGGAGGGTCAGATTTGGGTCACCAAACTAACTAAACCTGCATGGTTGTAGGTTAGGAATCCAAATCTGTCCTGTTTGTCATGAAGCCCAAATTATTGCAAGAACATTTAATAATTATCTTTCAATCTTTGACTATTTCTCAGGAGTTACTTTTAAATCTTTTAATGTTTAGTTTACCATTCAAAAATCTGCTTGACCTTCTAAGATGCAGTGTCGTAATATTTCATCTAATATTAACACCTTGGATGGAGTAACTTCTCTATTCTATTCTATTCTATTCTATTCTATTCTATTCTATTCTATTCTATTCTATTCTATTATTACATCTCAATTTCAAACAAAAAATTTTGACTTTTCTTCTGGTCTTTTCAGCCACACAGTTTTTTTTTATGTTTCTTCTCTGTGTCCTACTTTCTTCCCTTTCTTCCTCTAGTTTTGATTTTTTTTCTTTCCTTTTAAAGTTATTCCTTCCCTTCTTTGTGGCCTTCCTTCCTTTCTCCCTTCCTTATGTTCTTCCATTCCAATCTTATGTTTTCTTTTCTTCTTTTTATTTTGATCCCTTTCCTCCAGTTTCCCCCCTTTTTTACCAGGGTCCGTATTCTACCCGCTGTAGATCTGTATCGTGTGTTGCTTCATCACATAGGTTAGTTTGGATATGTTTTCCCTTATGAAATGAAATCATATGAAAACTGCTTACTGAAGTTATCTTTGACTAATGTGAGAGCTTGTTTGATTATTTGAAACATTTAAATGTGACAAAAAAGAAAACTGCAGTAAATGCTATAAAATGCCTTGTTTATACCACAAATGCATATAAATCTGGAAAATAACAAAAAAAAAGTAGCAAAAATGGAAATCCTCTTGGTGAGAATTGACAAACGTTAATAATAATTTCAATTTTAAATTTCTATAAGCGCATTGTTGCTATAAAGTGCTGCCAAGCTATTCAAGGAGTCATCCAAATGCAAGTAAAGCATACACCCAAGGTTTGTATATTCAAAACAGTTTCTATGCATATGTCACACAGGATCATAACACACATTGTTTAAGCTAATACAGTTTTCTTTCTTAATCAAACAGTAAAACAAACCGATTAACTGAGAAACAAGGAAAACATAAAGAGAAGGTGAGTTTAATTAGCAGCTATACAACATCTTCCCCACACACTCTTTTCAAAGATTGTCTGCTTAGAGTGAGGGAAAAAAAAAGTAAAGATATGAAAAACAGTCAACAAGTCAGACATTTCTCATTTTAAAGATTTACCGTAAAGTCATTTTCACTTAGTCACGTCTGGTTGTTCTTTTCCCCATTGTTCAGCAGCTAATATTCAATCAAATATTAATAAATCAAACACTACAGATTGTTGATGGAGTCCTTAAATCCTGTCAGTCACTTTCTTTACCCTCATCCTGGCAGGAAATTACTCCTGTAAGGAAGAGTTCAGTTAATCTCCTGGTCAGGAGGGGGAAAGTATTTGTCACAAAGTGATTAAAGTAATCTCTGATCTGGGTCAACACAATCCCTTTAGGTTTGATTTTTTTATTTATTTTTTTTGCCATATTATAGGAAAGCAGTAACATGACAGTTATTTACACATCACTCTGCCAACCACCTACCTCTGTTGCTCTGCCTGTCTTTGCTGTCACTGGGCTGGATTACCAGCATGACACAGAGTCCTGAGTTAAAACTAACACTCTACATATTTACTTTGGCGTCTTTGCTTTATTTTTTAATTTTTGGTTTGTTTTGAACCAGAACTAAATCTACTATATAATTATATAAAATCGCCAATATATATTATCATAGTTCTGACCTTTGGGCGTTTTTGTAGTTTTTTCCTTTTTTATTATTTTGTCAACAGAATTAAGAAAAAGCTCATAGGTGTCTACAAAAAAAATACTTTAATAACATATTTGCATGATAAACAGGAACAACGGGGAAACAAAGCAAATTTATGTGTATTGTTTTCTGAATAATCAAAGAATAATTATTTGAAAGCAAATGAAAACAAAACAGTAGAGTTGAGAAACTAGAATACAAAAATGAAATCAAGTCTCAAGAGGCAACCTGAAAGTAAAGTATCGATAGAAAATGTATCGGTGTCGATCCGATACTGATACCGACTTGGTGTCAATATTATTGATATTTAGGATCAACCCCACCTCTAATGTAGAAGCATAAGAAGCTAAGCTGCAGCGGTTCTTCTCAGTTGTGTTGGGCTTGAAGCTTGTGACAGTTATATTCATTTCCATGTACGAAATAGAGAAATGTTAGAAATAAACAAAGAGTGAGAACACGTGCCGACACAATGTTCCCCCAAGATGGAGGCAGTGATAGCATAGAGCTACCACTAGCAGTGAGAAAGAGAATGTCAGGAGAATGTTTTATAAGAGGAATAGGTCAGATACCTAAAATAATTTATCCTACCCAGAGACTCAAGACTACATTTCTGACAGAGTTCATGTTGACATAACTTCTGCTCCCGTTCTGACCAGCATTCTTTCTCTGTTCCAGATCTTTTATAGCCTCTTTTGTAACCAGCTGGCGGCAGCTGGTGTAGATGAACCTATTCATCTACAGTGAGTTTTCTCACACCATTACATTATCTGGCCTTAAACAGTTACATCAAACTTATACTGTTCATATGATGGTTGGAATTTAAGCTAAATGTACACCTGCGTATTAATTTTGTTCAGACACTATGAAACAAAAGTTGCTGCTGCAGCCAATTAATTTGGGTAAACATTCAGGAAGAAGCTTTGGAGAGAGACGTTATTGAAGTTTACTGATTGATCCATGTTGCTCATAATCAACACTCTTCAATAGTCTGACTGCTCACTGCCCTATTAATGAAAGTAGCAGCCATGGCAGGAGCTGGGTTGGGTCCTCTTTTTTTTAGCTTTAGTTTATTTTTCAGTTCAATTCAAAAATACTCTTCTGATCCCATCTGTCAAGTAAACAATCCTTTCTCCATCTGCGGTAACAAGCATTGTGCTTCTGCTGGGAGTTATCATATATATTCATATTCCATTTCTGAGAGGTTTTTCCAAAATGTTTATGTCTACAAAAAATATACGTTATCTGCTTTGTTGGCCAGTAAAAAGGCTACGTGGCATTTAGCTATGGTTCACGATTTGAGCTTCAAGTTGCATCGCAATGAGAACGGAAGCCTGATATCCTACTTATGTTGAGTTCAAATTAAGATCACAAGGATTTTTTTTTCTCTCTGAATACTTGTTCTGTTTGGCTTTATTACTGTGTGCAGAGTAAACAGACGAAGCTTAACGTCTAAGAAACTGTGTTAATATGGGATTTACTTTGTTTTGTTTTATGAACCACAGAGGATCACCACAAGACATTCACTACACGTCTTTTTTTTTTCTTCTTTTCCACAAATAGTTTTCTGATAAGTAATTATGCCTTCTAAAACAACACACACACACACACACACACACACACACACACACACACACACACACACACACACACACACACACACACACACATCATTAAGCTGATCTCCCTCTATAATCTGTTTCTTTATGCTTTCAGAAGCTCTGGAGGTAAAAGCTCCATTTTCTACCTTTTCAACTATTCTCCAGTTGTAAGCCTGACTTCAGGTCTGTGTGTTTAAGGTTTCATCGGGTCATGAAATGCATCCTGTTGGAAGTGAACCCCACAACTAAAACAGTGACTATGATGGGAAAAGTGTCAATACTGAACAACTCACCATGTTGCTGTAACATCCACTGCTTAAACACACATCACCAAAATCAGTAAATAATTTGACTAGGACAGAGGACCCTGATGACCATCAACAGAACGTCTTTCTCCAAACAGTCGGGGCCGTTGTACTAATGAGCCTTAGTGGTAACTGTGTTTCATCCCCAATTTTTAAGTTTTTAAGTTTTAAATGATTGGATCTGATTTTTGTCCAATTTGCTAATATTTGGCCATTGTGCAATGTGCCAGCTCGATGAAGCTTACCAGATATTGTGTGCGATGTGAACAATGGGGTGAGGGGGCCATGACATCTTTGCCAATAAATAAGATGCATGCAGTGTTTGCCACCTGCTCTCCGTCCCACGTTTAGCACACCTGGATCCACTTTTCTAACACCCCACAGCATCACCTTATACTACCAGGTCCAGTTTTTCAGTCATTTTGCTCGTTCTTCTTCAGATCTAGAGGACATTTTTAACCTGTCATTGATCTTTGAAGCTCCAACTGCACTGTCTGGTTATCTGACAAATTATTAGTGTTTTACTTTATTTCCCCACCATCTTGTGTGTGTCCTGTGTGTGTGTGTGTGTATTGAAAATAACTAGACATTAGATTTTGCACAAAACATACAATTATTTTAGAAAGCTTCTAAATGAATTGAGTCTTTGGCGCTGCCTTTGTCCGTCCATAAATGAAATGTAGAGAAGAGCTTTTGGATTAGGCAATGCGAGTAGTAAGAATGCTTTCAAAACTAATTTCATGAGCAGTTTTTATTTGTCACTTTACACAAAGCGCAGTAAACAGGAAAGCACTAATCAAATTCATTTGGCGTGACCACCAGTCAGACAACAGACTTGATATTCCAATAGAGATTTTTTTTAAAAAAGGTAAAGTTGTTCAGAAATGTTTGCATTGTTTTGAATTTAGATACTTTAGTGTCATCAAACATTTTTTAAGAAAAAAATGTAATACAACAGGATGGATTATTATTCTTCCCACCTTGACTAAATGGTTTTCTTTCTTGTTGATTCACATTGGATCATGATTTATTTTGTTCAGATCACAGTCTTCAAGAATATTCCTTATGGAGAATATACTGGCAAAGAGCAGCTTTACACTTTACACACAGAAATAAAGCGGCGGGATATAAAGTGGTAGGAAGCGTGTTAGCTGTAGCGTTAGAAGAGAACAAACACCAGAGAAAATAAATCTCCTCTTCCTGTTTGCATTACAGCTACCATTAGCAATGCAGTGCTGAGACAGTGAAGTATTTCCACCTTGCAGGTTTTTTTCTTTTCCTTTTTTTGACATGCTTAATGCTGACATCTGACAAAGATAACTTGAGTAAATTCAAAACACATTTGTCTAATAATAATTTCATATATTAAAGGAAAAAGGCTCAAAAGCTATCCAAATCATCAAGAGCCTATGTGAAAATGTGTATTCACACCTTATTAAATCATGAATTAACTTTGATCAGCCACGTTGTTTGGTTCACTTTCACTGATCACTGCCTGGAATATTGTATCAGTAATGCAGTTAATAGGATTTAGTTTCTGAATTGCTCAAACAGTAAAAGGCTTTGGTGTGGCCTAGTCAAATTCTGGACACCAATTGAATTGAGGTCCTGTGGCTTCAATTGTTCTTTCATCCAATGAAGGATGTCTTTGTTTGAAAACTACATTTTTTAACCAGCTTAGTGTAGGCAAAAGCAGAAGGAAATAACTTTCACAGCACAGCAGCTTCAGCAGGAAGTTAGAGTAGCATTTTAAAACTCTCCTGTGTCACCATTTTTTTTTTTTATCATTTTTTTCTCTGAAGAGTTTTTTGCGGCGCTGGTGGCTCGCATTTTCCACGGCGGTGGGGAGGGGGGGAGGGGGGGGGCATGCGGCGGGGGTTGCCGGGACCGGGAGTTGAACCTGCGATGTTTGTGTCGAGGACTGAGGCCTCCAAACGTGGGGCATGCTAAACCACTGCGCCACCACAACACGCCCCCCGTGTCACCATTTTAAAGTAGCGTTTTTGCACACCATTTTTAAGAGTATTTAAACTAAAAAGGCAGTTGAGAGAGAGCAGGTCACATGAAAGTCCCAGAGACAACCCAAGCATGCACCAGGAGGACATGCAAACTCCCAGCAGAAAGACCTCAGACCGGGATTTGAACCCAGAACTTTTCTGTACCTTTTGTTGTATTCATAGAACATAGTAATCAGTGATGTTATGTCATCATAACAAAAGTTTCCTCACAATTGACTGAAATACTACAAAGGACGCTGAGATGCTAAGAAAAGGATGAAGTGGTACCAGTCTGTAAGGGTTTGTGGTAGAGTCTGCGAACCCACAGCCCTCCATGGAAAAATCCTACACACCTCCAGGAAAGTGGATCTAATGAGGATGTTTGCTAAGTTTCTTACAGAGATTAGAGTTTGCAGATTGTCTCGGTCTGGGCTAAGATAAAAGGAATTTGCTGAACATGGATCACAGATATGTCTCTCTAACCTTAACCCTCAGCAATTAGAGCTCATGCCACAACAGTATTTGTAGTCCTATCGTCAAGTTTGTCTCTGAAAGCTTCATCCAGTTGCTTTTATCTTGTGACTTGATCTGGTGAAGTAAACATAAACCACTGTAGTAAGTCCAGGGTGAGAAGGTTGGTGTTTTGATCTTGATGATTTTTTTGTTTGAGATTCTTTTGAAGAAGGAAAGGAAAAAAGTAAGTGAGTTGCCCTGATCGATTGATATACAGTTGCCTTTTACAGACTATTCATCATGCTGGTTAGCAACACTTAGCTACACATGCACCAAATTATCCCTCCAACATTTTCCCTTGTGCTTTTTGTGAGCATTTTTTATTAAAAAGAAAACTGCAACAGACAAGGTCAGAATGAATTGTAAGAACTGCATAAATATCATGACTAACTAGCTGTTAGCAGCTGACAATGCTAGCGTCTTGATGGAGCCTTGAGTGCTGAAATGAAGAGTTATTTTACTCTCTTTAAGAGCTCTGACTGGATTTAATCGTCTCTGATTAATTACCCAGCATCCTTAGTTTGGTCAAGCATAAAGTAGATCATTTGGAACAAAAGTAGCTATCATTTTTGATTTTTTGGTATATGTTCCCTCTTAGAATTAGACAGGCATATAAACATGTGGGCTGGTCAAACCTGGACTGAATTATTCTGCATTGATTACAGATTCTTGAAAACATAATCTGTGATTAGTGAACCCTTATTCTGTCCACGGAGAAACAAAATCGAGATCCTTAGCTTTGAGAAATGCATACTTAGTGAAAAGTATCATGTATTGTGAGCATTTTTTGTTCACAATATATGCAAACAAAAGTCGGAATGTATTTAATATTCCTCCAACCCAGTGAAACGCCTAGACACACTATAATTATTGAACAATGTAATGACACTGATATGCCTTCACACACCTCACGACTAAGGGGAAGAACTGAGCACACTAACTGAGGCACAGTAACAAGGCCATTGACCTTTTTCACATTCACATGGAAGTATCTCACAAGATTAAAGGTTTTGTTAATTGATTGGGCTGAAAAAGAAAAGAAAAAAATGTCTGTACGTGATTCTGCTGGACTACCAACCAACATGGCAACCATCTCTGAAACCGGAGGAGGAATACTGTTGACATGCTTGCTCCTTCATAGGCCAGCCCTCTCCAGTCCCTCCTTCACTATCATAACATCACTCACCGCCGGCCCACGTCGAGCCCCCTCGCCGTCCACATAATGGCATTTGCATACAGATGCCTCACTTGTGGCGATAATGCATGCGGCTGCATGAGTGTGCGGCCGACAGCTTGTTTCTGTTGTGAATGTAATCAGCTGACATCTGAGGACAGGTTGGAGCTTGAAGTGAAAGTAGTATGTGCAAAAAAAGCTCCTCATTACAGTCATTATCACCGTCATTATCAGAAATAAGACAACTTCACTGGCTGAATAAAGACAACGCACACACAGACACACACATATTTAGAGGGAGCATCTGAAGTGAGAGGCTGCAGGGGACGATCAAGATGGAGGGGGGCGGGGGGAGCATCTTTTGGTTCGCTTTAACAACTGTGCCTGGCAGACTGAAGTGAAAAAAAGGGGATTGAGTTGAACTCAGGGAGCAGTTCCAAATCTTTTTGCCCTGCCCCCACGCTCCTTTCGTTCCCCTCGTCTCCGTGCATCTTTCTCTTGCCTTATGAAACAAGCCACCTACACTTTAGGACATCTGCTAAGCTGATTTTCTGGAGCTTAGCAGCACCACAGTGGTATCAAAGAGATTAGGTGAAACAACATCCAACTCTGGCTTTGTGCGCTGTGTTTCAATAACGCAGCGTTGTGCGACCGTGCATGTGTTTGTTTATGCGCGTTCGCCCCCAGTGTGTGATTGCTGGCTCTTTTCTTCTTCTTCTCCTTCTTGTTCTTCTTCTCCTTCTCCGTGCGTGTGCGTGGGTGTGTGTATTATGCTCGGGGTTACAGTGCCATAAGTCACAGAGCTGGTGTAATACAGTCGGATCTGGAGTGCGAGCGCTTCCCTGCGTACGAGGATTCTGAAAAGCGGAACCGAGAGAGAGAGAGAGACAGCGCGCCGCTTCAGAGGATCTCAGAAAGTCTTTGTTTTTGCGCCAAGCCCATTATCACTGGAGCAAAATCATTTCCACAAAATAAACTCTTGTTTGGCACTGCTGGAAATCCACTAAATGTTTCAGTTTTTTTTTGTTTGTTTGTTTTTTTCCCATTTCTTGCTATGTGAAGATCTGCGATCATATATTTGCAACTTTTTTTTTAAAAACCCATCACATGCGCTAATTTGTTTTTATGCTGCCATATATTTGGTTATGAAAGGATGCTTTATGAAGCAAAAAAACTATATCTTACTGCATTATGCATGCATGATGGCTAACGCTTAGTAACTATCCACATACGTAATTAAGTAAGTGAAATGTAATAATGTCATTTATCCCTCTGGGTTTAGGGTTTGAGTAATTGCTGCAGAGTCAGCCTACTGTGCATTAGATGTGTGTGTGTGTGTGTGTGTGTGTGTGTGTGTGTGTGTGTGTGTGTGTGTGTGTGTGTGTGTGTGTGTGTGTGAGAGAGAGAGAGAAACCGTGTTTACTTGCTCGCTTGTGTGCAAGATCAAGAGAGAGTTCTCATTTAGCTTTTTTTCTCTCCCTTCTCCAGCTTTCACTTTTTTGTGCGCACTAACTGGAGAAAAAAAAGTGCAAAGAGAAGAGGGAGAGAAAGAGGGATAGAGGGAGGGGGGGAGTGATGGGGAGAAGAAGAAAAGAGAGCAAGCCAGAGAGCGTCGGGTGCTGTGTCAGTCTGATATTTTCTGCGGTGACAGCTGGGCCCAGAAGCTCAGACCCTTTTCTTCTGGCGCACAAAGCCCATTAAGTATGCCACTCGCTCAATGGCCCCCGCAGCCTCCAAATTGCTCCAAGCTCCTCCCTAAAGTGTGGCGGCCTTTGTCATTGTAATCAGGCCTTGTTTGTGAAGTGCTGCCTGTATTTACCGCTGCTCGGGGTGCGTATTTGCCCGGCCTGCTGCTGTGGCGGAGAGGGTGAAGAGCTAAGAGATGGAGGCTGCTAAGAAATTGGCCTGGGGTGGGGGGGGGGGGGTTATTGGGTAAAAGGGGGGATGGAGCCCTGACAGGGGAGTGGAAGTGAGGGGTAGCCTTGAAGAATCTGAGTCAGTGACTTTGCAGGATGACACGGGGTCAGGCAGGGGACCTCTACAGGGAGGGGGGGTGCGATGTTAGTCTGGACAAGATGGGAGGTTTGAGTGGGGTGAGGGGGTCTTATTTACATCACCCTAGAAGTTGTCTCCTGGCTGCAGGCTTTTCAGCTCTCATGAGAATCCCCACATTACGGTAAAAAGGACAGAATAAAAAGCTCCAGAGTTGGTGTGGATCAGGGGAAGTGACAGGCCGAGTGACGGGGCAGAGGAACCAGGCCATGAGATGCCTTTTGGCAGGGATGACCTCGTTCCCCACATCACCCCCCCTCTGCATGGGGGGGGGGGGGCAAACAGGAGGGGTAGGGGGTTTGGGTGAGCAGGGGGGAGGAGTCTCCAGAGGTGACGGTCATCCAAACTGGCACCCAGACCAAACTTTGTCTGTCTTCTGGCCTTTTGCTTTCACTTTGACTCCTTTGATTGTAAAGAAAAACATCCGCAAATCCTGCAGAGAAGACAAATGGGATTCAGGAGTAAGAAAAGAGCCAGGAGAACCTGGGTCAACTCCTGAAGGGGCTGACCCATGGAATTTTTAACAAGAGGACAATAAAATTAGCACAGATCTAAAATGAAATAGGTGTTGAAAAACTATATTTTTCCTGGTTACATTTTTGAAAAATAATAATTTAAGATGGGCTGCACAGTTGATCAGCTGGTAGCACTGTTGCCTTGCAGCAAAAAGGTCCTGGGTTCAAATCCCTGCCCAGGCTCTCCATGGAGTTTGCATGTTCTCCGTGTGCATGGTGGGTTCTCTCCGGGTACTCCGGCTTCCTCCCACCGTCCAAAAACATGACTGTCTGGTTGATTTAGAAACATTGGTCTTTCTAAATTCTCCTTGCCTCATCTGTCTCTTTGTTGCCCTGTGATGGACTGGGCATCACAGGGCCCAGTCCATGTCTCTCATCGCCGTTGACCGCTGGAACCCTCCTCGCGACTATCACTCACTGTATGATGATGGATGGACATTTTTTAGATGTGGACAACACTTTTATAAATAGCTGGTGACATCATGGGGTGAACCATATGCCTTTTGCTTTTTATTTAGGCTGAAAAATTGATTGAAAAATGTATGTGTTGCTGAGTTATGTGGAAACAAAGAGTTTTTTAAAAGACGCCATGCACATAGACATGATTTGTCCAAAAGAGACACAAGGATGTCCAACATTCTTATCAAGCGAATGAGTTGAACAAAAGTTGAACAAAAGTCCCTTCTTTGTGCACTGTTCTGGCAGTCAGATAGACTCTGGTTGATTGGGGATCAATATTGTAACATCTGTAACATTTTCAGCTGCTGCAGTTCTCTGTCTTTCACACTGCACTGTGTCAAACGAACCAAAACCTTTGAGCAACCAGTTCCCTCCTCCTCGCCTGTGGGGCCAAGAACCACTGAAAGAAACAACATCAAAACCTCTGAAGAAGAAACTGAGCACAACTTCCTTCTTCACAAAATGCAAATGAAAATGGAGAGATGTCAGATTTAAACAAATGTAGAATTTTTCTATCGTCTTTGACAAAAAACAAACAAATCCACGAGCCATTTCTCCCGCTAGCTCTAGACTCACACGTTTGTTTTGGAATTGTGTCACCCGAGAAACTAAGGATCCCGTTTTCATACATCCAAGTGAAAATTAGACTATCTACTGCTGTATGTCGGATAAAAACCAAAAACATTGCTTTCTGTGCCATGGAAACACGGAGACTGGCACAACCAAAGTGACAGCTCGCACACACCTGGACATTTCTGTCACAGCTTTTGTGTTCACTTGTCTTGTGGTTTTGAAAAGTTTTTGCTTCTGCGTCAGAGAGGTGACCTACAGCTGGAAGCAGAGGAGAGGAGGGGGGGCAGACATGGGTCAAAGCCAAGGGAGCAGACAGGACTGTCACTCCGGCAACAAACCGGGCGTGGACAGGGTCTGCTGATGGTTCCGTCACATCACACACATTCTGCTCATACCAGAGAGTGGCACTTCCTGTTTGCATGGGGTCATGATGTCATTGACTGCATCACTAGGTGTAAAGAATTAAGGGTTTTCTTTCGTTTCATTGTATAACTGATCTCTTTAAAGAAACCTTTTCAGCTGTATTTTCCAAACCATTCAGTTGTGAAAATAGTTTGTAAATTAGATTAATAAAATTAGGGGCGGCACAGTTAACACTGCTGCCAAGAAGGTTCCCGGGTTCAAATCTGTGACGTCATGCTTTATTTGTTTGACGTGACATTTAAAATTCCTAATTTCACTCTCTGACCCCATTTGGAAGAAGGTTTGTTGTGGTTTATTTTTACATGGTTTGACCAAGACTTGTTGTTCTCGTCAGTTTCTTTATTATTTATTGACATGGGCTGTTATACTTCTGATTGCGCTGACTGAACAAATAAAAGTTGTTTTTACATGTTTGAGCTTGGGAAGTTATTGCTGTATTTAAGTGAGCTGTACTGGTGCAGAGTTACCAAATAAATATATAATTAAGTATATATTTTAAAAAAAACATTTTGATTCAATTCAGCACTGTGTATCTGTATTGGATTGTTATCGGCAGATACTAAAGCTCTGATATCAATATCAGTATCGGAATTGAAAAAAGTGGATCGGTGCTTTCCTAGTTATTAGTAGAAAACCCTTGTAACCTCATAGAGCCTGTCTGAGTCGGCAGTAGCGAAAAAAGGCAATTTTATGAACAATCCCTGGAAATCTGTGCATCATTAAACTTTTTTTTTTTTTTTTTTACAGTAAAAGGAATGGCAAATTTTATTTAAAACGGGTTGTGTGCAATTGGGTCTGTGTAAACCTGCAAAGACTGAATGCCTTTCTACAGGCTGAATGACTCGTATTGTAGCATTAAGTTGCTTCTTGAACAAACATTTGAAATACATTTCCTCTGAAAACGGTCAGGTGAGCAGCGGTAGCAGCCAAACACGCATTTATTCTGACGTCGGCTCGGAGGGAAAGTGCGAAGAAATGAGGACTGGCTCCAGAATTGTCGTGCGGTACTGTACATCAGACAGAAGTTTAAAGTGCTTTCCCGCAAATCCTGTCTGTGTGTCGGCTCGTGGATGATGCACTTATCCGTGTCTAATGGGAGTTGACAGATATGGGTATGATCACGCCGCCATGGATGTTAGAGAGAAAGAGCGAGCGAGGTCGGGGGTGTGAAAGTGGACGAGATGGAGAGGGAGGGAGCGCGGAACAATAAAGTCGTCGCATTATGATCCTGATTGTTATCATCAGGCCGGGAGCAGGACCCTGCTGCCAAACGTCGGCATGCGAATAAAGCCGCCGGCTTCCTGTCTGCGGCCCAAAGAAAAGCAGCTAACAGCGGAAGAGATTCGAGAAGCTTTATTCTCTTTGCCACTTCAAACAGAAATAAAGCTCCAGATGTCGGATAAGGACTCATACAGGAGGGAACTTTTCAATTAATATAATGAAGTTGAAGACAGATAATGTCACGTGGGACATGTTACCAAAAAGGTCCTGTTTCCCTTTTCCTTGTGTGTTTGAACTGGGTTTGTCCTCACTGTCTGCCGGACAGCTGGAGGCTCAGCTCTGCTGTTTGATATGCAGGAAAAAAGTTCCAGTAGGGGGGAGAAGACAGGAGAGGAGGAGGCTCCGCTTGTGCATTAATTTCTGTTCGTTTGCCTCCAGTTCTTATATATGTGTGTGGATGCGTGTGTGTAGAGCCAGCAGTGCTCCTCAGCAGTGACACCTTCTTTGTCCACACACTCAGAAAGAGACTTTAATCAGCAGTGAATTCATTCCAGATTTGTTTCCCACTGTCACTCTTCTTTGTACTGAGATGAAGACAGGGAGTGGGTGTGTGTGTGTGTGTGGGCGTGTGTGTGTGTGTGTGTGTGTGTGTGTGTGTGTGTGTGTGTGGGTGTGCATGTGTGTGTGTAAACCTGTCAGACCAAAATAACAGCATGTCAGTTAGATGGACCTATAATTAGGGAATTAGTTGTTTTTTAGATATATAAGTAATGATCCACTAATCCAGCTGTATTTGTTACTGATTATGAGATTTAATAAGACTCTGATGTCTAAGTTCTTTCTGGGTACTCCTGCTTCCTCCCACAGCCTGAAAACATGTTGTCCTTATAGTTACAGTAAATTGAAAAAACTTTAGATTAATTCTAACTGGATATATTTTAAATTCATCAGTTTTGAATACTTCTGTTTTGCTTTGGTCCAGACATAAACGTTTTGGACAAGAACTATGATCAACGTTTTGATCAGCAGAATTATCACTGCTCTATATTCTGTCTGTAAACCTTCTAAAAGTTGTAGTATTTCATATTTTCAGATATCCAGAAAGAGACATCTGAACTATGAAGCCGAGGTCTTTGAAGGTTTTTCCCGTCTGATATTTGATGAAATGAAAATAAATTCAGATCTAAACATAGTTTTTTTTTTCCTAGCTATTTTTTTTTTTTTTTTGTTCAGAAATGAAAACTCAGACAGCTGACCCCTGACCTCTCGGCTCTTCTCGACATCTTCCTGTGACTGACAGAAAGGTGTCTCTCATATGTTAAACACTGACAATGCAGCTGCCTAAAGATATGCCTGCTTATTTATCACTGATGCATTCAAAATGTCTCCTTTTCATTTCCTCATGTGACAACTAAAATCACACCGTTTCTTTGCTTAATTCATTTTGAATTGTAACTTTTGGTATTTCTTTTTCTCTGTCGGCATTGTTATGCCCCATCACCAATTGAATTTCTTTTCCTTGTAGTTCAGAAAACAATAATACAGAAAAACGATACAAGCACTTTCACTCTGACCCATCAGCAAGTTCCACCATTTCTCCACTGGCTCTATTTTTGTAAGGTGCTCTGAACTCACCTTTTTGAATCAAATGTATTATTATTATTACATATTAAGATGATTTATTATTAATTTATTATCTACATTTATTTTAAACAACACACAATTACTCAGTTTGAATAGAAACGTATGGGACTTCCTATGTATTTTATTAACTTTATGTATCATATAATAGCATAAAGAAGACAGAAAGTTTAGTTGTTTTTTTAATTCTCTGTGTTTTATACTTTATAGCAAGTCATAATAATGAGGGGAGAAAAACGTTTGTTTTTAGCGAGTGATATTGGTTCCTTTCTTTTGTTCATATTTTGGAGCCGTCAGACAGACTACAGTCAGATGAGTTTTTTCCAAATCAAAAATAATTGTCTCAATGTGAGCCTGAAGGACTATTTGGGTTTTATCAGAGTCTGTTGAGCAGTGAGAGTTCAGGCTTAAGTCCTGGGTTAAAGACGCCGTCCTTCATTAACATGCCCATATGCTGTTTTCTCACCCCTGATGTGTCACACTGAGGCGCTTTGTTCAGGCCTCTTGGCATCCACCGACTGAAGGCTTGTTGTTCCGTGAGTCTGAAGGCGGCGGCGGCGGCAGTGGTCAGAGCCAAAATCTAATCTCGTTCTGTCTGTAAGTTTGCAGTTTTTTAAAGTTGGCCAACCACAGACAAGGTGGGGGGGGGTCAGGAAGATGATGTGTGGTGCTGAAACTGAGATGGATTCATGTTTTCTCAGGTTGGAACCTCACTTCTCTAAAAGCGACTCTACTTTGTCACTGGCACAACCTGTCTGTAAGAGAAAAATAATTGTGAAGATTTATTTATTTGCCAAAGTCATTTCAGTCAGGCGGTGTCTGAGAAGGGCTGAGGGTGAAGAGATACGCTCTGAGGGTCTCAGACGCTTCCAGCTTTGGGAAAATGGCAGCGAAAGAGCAAAGCTCATTCCAGGCCTTTGCAGAGATTGTCTGTGATATTTAGGTCAGAGTTCTGCGAGCAGAAGGTCGGAACCTTTCGTTTTCTTCTTCCTCGTGAACTTATCTCAACCTTTCTGACCTCTGACCCTGTCCACCTGCAGAAGCGTCTTCTTACGCTCATCTGCTGCTTCGTAGGAAGCATCTTCCTTGTACCTCACAAACCTTTGTCGAGCTTCATTAAAGCTCATTCTGAATCTTTTAAACTGTGCTGCTTTCACTTTTTATGCACAAAACCAATTGTTGCTTAAAATGAAATGAATACTGCTGGCATTTAGTAATATTTAGTTTAACTTAAAATGTGTGTCAGTGAACACAGGTTTAAAGTAGCTTAAACTCTTCAAATATTGTAGGAATTCTTCTACTTTTAAAAATAATCAGTCAACAACAAGATCTTTGGCTTTTAATGACAGAAGGTTTGTAGAACTTTATGCACCGTGAAGTTTTGTTTTCTTAAAGAGAAGAAGAAGACAATGCAAAGACTTGATCGAAATGTACATTATATCAAGAAAATAATCTAACGGTATAAACGGAAAAAGACTTCTGCATTTAATGTGGCCTTGTTTGGTTTTTATCTCCCTTTCTTCAGCTTTATGAAACAATCTGTCACGATAATGAGGATGTGACGACTTTAAGTTAGAAGAGCGTAACATCTGGAAGGTTTCACACCATGCAGAGTCCCTCAACAGTTGTTTTTTTTATCTGCTTATTTATTTTAGTTTTTTATGAATCTTGTATTTTTGTTGTTGTTGTTTTTATTTTGTAATTGACTCAAGTCTTACCAAGAAATCATTTATGATCAGTGTAACGTAAAGGGCAGCGAGTCAGCTTGTGTCAAAGATCCTGTTTTCAACAAGATCTTTAGGCTCCTGCCACTAAGACACACTTTGTTCCCATTTCTTAAGTTGATTCTAAAAACCTTCCAGCCACGTCGCGGAAAGACGGAAAATGGGGATTTCAGGTAGAGATGGAGAGAGGTCGCTTTTAGCAGAGAATCTGTCATGTCTCCAGAGGTTGTGCTCTATGTTGTTCAAAACATGGGCAGAAACTGGAGAAAAAATACCAAACCTACAAAAACCTCTTGAAAAGTGCATCGTCCCTCAGCTGATCAGCAGTAAACTGAGGTTTTCTGCTTTCTTGATTAAAAAAAAAAAAAAAAAAACATTTTAAAGTGTCTAGAGAATTATTAACCATGGCCAGTTTAAAAGATCAGATGAATCTCTGGCTGCTTGAGAGTCCAACATAAAGAGACAGATGTTTGAGAAGTTTGGCACTGTGCTGGAAAACACGAGTTTAGACTTCGAACTGATTTCACCTGAAGGGCGGCTGGTCTCTGTTTAGCTTTTGAGTTTTTTTGTTTTTTTTAAAGTGCAGCACATTCAAAGAGGAACAGAAATCAGATTAGTTGAGTTGTGTGAAACATCTACAGAATAACTCACATTTTAGCTTCTCAAAACGATCCTTCAGCTGGTGGCAGCTGAGCTGTTTGGTGGTACAAAGCCAACCACAACAAACAGCTACAAAGCAATACTTTCTCGGATATCATGAAACGGAGAGTGTGTTGAGGTTGCTTTAACCCCCTTTATGCCATCTTGGAAAAATGAGTATTCTGGGAGGGGTGTGTGTGTGTGTGTGTGTGTGAGGGGGATAATGGGAGCTAGCAATGGGAGAGCTCATTATCTGGCAGACCATCTGCTGTAGGGAGGGAGGACGTGTCTGTCCGTCCCAGACTCAGACATCGTCAATAGGCCTCCACTACCTTCTTGGAAGTCGCCCTTTGTGTTCCCACAGAGACCTGCACACGTCCACCAGTCCTCCCAGTAAAGCAGCTCCATCAGGTGCACGTGTTCTAATGTTCAGGAAGTGTTCTTGGACTTTTTCTGTTTTTGTCCAAGGTGGCAGACAGTTTTCAGGCTGCGGCTCGGACCGGGAGAAGTTCGGGCCGCAGCAGATGCTCTTTGTTGGAGCTCACCGTTATTGTTGTTGAAAGCTGACACTGGGAGCTCTGGATTGGCTCCAGCTCCTCTTCCCATTGGCTGTTTCCCTCAGCGTCAATCAGGCGCGTAGCCCCGCCCCCCGTGGACCGGCTGAACTCCAGGGTTTTTGGGTAGGGGGGGGTCTGTGGAGGGGAAGGGGGGTTGGAGTCGGTAAAGTTCTTCAAACTTTGTCGCTCAGAAGTTAAACTTGCCTGCGGGACTCTGCGCGGTGGCTGCGGGACAGGAGAGACTCAGAGGAGGAGGAGGAAGAAGAAGAGCGCAAACATGAAGCTGTGCCGCTCTTTTCTGGGTTCGTAACTCTTTTTTTTTCCTTTTTTTTTTTTTTTTTTTTTTCCTCTTTTCTCTGTCTCGTATTTTTGCGCAACTTTTATCTTTTAGACATGAACTTTGTGCTCCGGCGTCTCAAAGGCGCCTAAAAGGAGCGAGTTTCTCCCCGTCGTCGTCTCAATACGTTTGACTTCAGCTCGTGATGAAAAAAAATAAATAAATAAAAACTCCTCACGGCATTAAATAAATAAATAAATAAATAATTTCTGAGTCTCATTCGGCTGCAGGTCCGAATGAAACGATACGACATGTTCCTGATGTTCCTGCGGGGTTTAAACGAAGCGCTGATCCGAATAATCACTTTTTAAAACTTCTCTACATCCAGACCAAGAAACTCCAAGTTTGTGCTATAAAACAAAAGCTGAAAGTTTGAGTCGCTTTGTGAGGAGAAGCTAAAAAGAAAGAAAGAAAGAAAGAAAGAAAGAAAGAAAGAAAGAAAAAAGCAGTCCAGACAAAGGACAGTTGGTCCCCCAGGGGACCGTGTGGCCCTGGTACCGCGGGGACAATGCCAGGCTGCGGGCTTATTAAAAAACTTTTTTTTTTCTTTTTGTTGTTGTTGCGTTAGTCTGTCGGCTTGTTCCATCTGTCGAGGGACTACAGGGGCCTCCCCCGGTCCCAGCCTCAGCGCCCAGTCAGCTGCTGCCCCCATGTAATATTTATACTGGCTGCTCAGCGCCGCACAATATATCCATAAGAGCTGCGAGGCCTCGGTGCCATCTGCATCCAGACATACTTGTGAACAACAGAGGAAAACTTTCCCCAGCTGATGGCTGCTGCCTGATCCCCGCAAAGAAAGCCGCCTTTAATTATTCAAGTTCGGCTCTGATCCCCTCGGGTTGTCCTGGGAACACTCAGGTTGTTCTTGTGCTTCTCTGACCTCCAGGACGAGAGCTTCAGTTCTTCAGTTCTGCAGTTTTAATGGGATTTATCTTTTTATTCTGGAAGAACAAATGAAAAAGTTTGTCTAGGGTGATCAAAAGCAGATTATGACTAGTTCTTAATGGGTCTAATCTAGTCTTTGTTTAAAGTTGATTTAATAAGTAAGTAAAATGAAGATCATGTCTCTGTTTTATTGTTTTTGGTACAAAATCAACATTGATTTTCATTGTCAAGTTATCATATGAACTTGACTTACTAGGAATCTAAGTTTTTATCTTCACCATGGGATGGAAACACATCACATAACAATAAATAAGAACAAACAGGACTAATAAAAACCTTTTCATAATACATGATAAAAAGCACAATAACAATATTATAAAAGGCCCATAAACCTTATTCCATATACTGTATAATTGTAAAAACACAAACTCACAGTTAACAGCTGCCTCGCTGCCTGATGCACGAAGTAGTTTGTGTGCAGAGAAGTTGTTGAACATTACCTAAAGCTGTTTTGATCATTAAAGTTAATTTCTGCTATTGACCATAGTTTTGCTATGGTCATAGCAAAACTATGGTCATAGCAAAACTAATAAACTACAAATAAAACACTTCATATGAGTGTTTGTTAGTTTTGCTTGTAACAAATCCTCCACGGTGACAGAAAAACTTTCAAACTTTTCATCCACTACAAAAGGAGAAAACATAATTGTCACAAAAGTTTTCCGCACTTTAGTTGATAATGAGCGAATAATTCCTTTAATTTAAAGTTCCTCATCTTTCCATAGATGCTTTCAGGCTGATCAGAGGTAGGAAGTAGATCCGGGCGGTGAATTGAAGGCGAACTGCAATGACGTTCAAACTCTGGAAACTTGAGTTTCCTCAGATCAGGTTGGAGGCTCTTTGTTTCCTCAACAATGACTTCCAGGAGTGACGGAGCGGCGCAGCGGCGCTCTCCGGGGTTCTGAGAGCAGAGCTGGCCTCGGCCTGCTGGAGCTGTCCGCAGTGCTGAAGCCTCCCAACGCTGCAGCAGCTGCAGCAGCATTTGTGGCCTATCTGTAGAAACTAACCTGCCTGGGATCAAACTTCCTACTTCCTTTTGGATCAGGGATCCCCTCCTCCCTCCTTCCTCCGACCCCTGGACCCCCCAGCCCTCCACAGCCTCTCCTTTGTTTATTTGATTGTCGATGCTGTTGTTGCTGCAGTTGTGAATCCTTTCCTCCCTCTCTCTGCAGCCACAGTCTGAAATCATACTGATGGCGGCGCGCACGGCCCAGTGATTGATTTCAGCTCCAATGCATAACAATGGGATTGCACAAAAAGAGCCTGCTGCAAAGAGATAAGAATTTAATAGAATTTCAGAAAGCTGAAGGTTGGGCTTTTTGAATATTCCCTGCGTGCGTGGCGTGGAGACAGCAGATAAAGGATGGCATTTGTGGTGACTATTCTCAAATGGCTTGTAATGAATGGTTGTCATTTCCACTAATGGTCTCAAAAACCGCGGTGTGAGCAACATTTTGGGGCCGGTTCCAAGTTGCACCGTCAAGATTTGCTGTTTGTTGTTTACGAAAACGATCCCAAAAAAAATTAAAAATCTGTTTCTCACTCTGATCGCTCTTTTAGCCGCTTCCCCACTCTGATAATTCCACGCTGATATGCTCTGCTTCCACGGCGCATAAATAATTTCCAGCAGAGTTCCTTTCAGAGACGTTAAACCTTTCCATTCAGAGGAGTTATCAGATGCTGTCATATACAAACTATCAACACAACTACTGTATCAGTTTTTGAACCGAGTGGAGAGGGGGAGTAATCTCTGAATGAATTACTGGGAAGGGCCACCGCAAAGAATGAGTAGGGGGAGAAAATGTCGGGTTCAGAAACATTGACTCAGAGCCGGTCCAAGAATGTTTGAGGCCCAAATCAGAATGGGCTCATCAGCCACCACAATGGCTTCTTCTTTTTGCCCATCATAAATACAGAAAATTGAAGTTGGGATAATGTATTAAATATGGATTTCTGTTACCTTCGCTTTAAAACCATGAAAGTATTTTTGAAGTCTGCATAGAACTTGTCAACCTGTCGAGTTATTTGGCGCCCAAGCAGCTGCGAGGTTTGCATATACCTAAGTCCAGCCCGGTATTTGAGGAACGTCTGAGCTCATGCTGGTGTGAACTGTGTTGACTCGACTCTGACTGAAACGTTAAGCAGCGTCTGCGCTACAAACATGCACTTAGGAAAGTATTTAACTTTATTACATCTCCAAAGATATTCTTCTTCATATTTCATCATAATATCACCAGTTTAGCTACATTTCTAACGCTGAAGTCAAATATTGTCACAAGCTGCAGCTTCTACAGCAGTCACTGCAGTGCAGAAGCTGTCAGTGAAAAACAACAACAAAAAAATAGATAAGCCACCTTATTATTTAAAATGTGTATAACGTTTTAGTTCCGCTGTACGCCTCAATCCCAAACTGATTCTTATGTTTGATCTCTGTTCAGCATAAAGATGTGAAAATGATATATTTCTTAAAATAAAACTAAACAAGTTGAGAAATAGTTTTGGTTTTATTAGTTAAAGTGTTTTTTAGTTTTCAAACTCACCTTATTGCTACTAATTTCTGATTTAAAACAAGAGTTACATATATACAAATTGCTACAATTAATTAAATTCTCTTTTTTTTTCTCAGCATATCTTTTTACATGAAAAGAAACCAAAACAATAAGCATTTTAATCTGAGCCTCACTTTAAAAAGAAAATAATAATAATAATAATAATAATAATAATAATAATAATAATAATAATAATGATGATGATAATAATTTCTTATTTAAATAACTTCCTCATCTATTAGCGAAGCTGCAAAATTCGTTTATCGCTCAGTCTGGCCCTTCATTTGTGGAACTTGAAATGTGTAAAATCTGAGCTCAGCGTGGTGTGAACTGTGTGATGGCAGGATGCTGTTTGAAATGGTTGGAAGCAGGTGGGGGTGGAGGTGGGGGGTGGGGGGCTTCATATCTGGGAAATGATGTGGGGTGGAAATCTGGTTTGAAGTCAGAGAGAGAGAGAAAGTCTAAAGAGGGAGAGGGGTGTGTGTGTGTGTGTGTGTGTGTGTAGTAAAAGGGGAGGGGGTCCTAAGCCCTGCCCATGTGATGCTGGAGGTTTTACTACAGCTTCCGTGATGTCATGGCAAAGGGCGGAGGGAGGAGTTGCAGGGGGGTGGGGTGGAGGGTTCTGAGGGGTGGAGAGGGGCCGGGATGGAGGGAGGGAGGTGGGGGGTGGTACAATGGCTCATGAGGGAAAGGTAAGTCAATATTACGTTTTTTCCCCCCCTTCCTCCTCGCTGACAAAGGCAAATGAAGCCATGTTTTTGCTTACAAACATCTTAACGCGTGGATGCGGAGCCATGCGCCGATGCGCTGCGTAAGGAGAGGCCGCTGCGACCTTCCTCCCGCTCCCCCCCCTCTCATTCCTCGCGTCTTTGGAAACGGGATAGCTGTTTTTTACAAATCTTTACTTGGGATATCTTTTAAAGCGAACAAATAGGAGCAGCGGCGGAACTCTCAGAGCGCAGCGAGGACCGAAAACCGACACATCTAATTGGATGCAGGTAACTAGAAATAAGCGCGCGTGTGTGTGTATGTGCGCGCGCGTGTGTGTTTGATGATCAGATGTGAGCGGGCTCTTTTTGCATAACTTTCATGTTTGTCCGCATCATTGTTTGGGGACGTCGATTTTTCTCCCGATTGATGTTGGAGTCTGTTTGATTCATTTTACATTTCTGGTGCATAATTAAAACTTACAGCAAAACAAAGTTAATGTTGTTTTTTTGTTTTTTTTAGTGTGTGTGTGTTGTGCTCCGTCTAGTTGGGAATAGATTGAAGCTTTTAATGTGGGATAGTCAGAGGAAGCATGGCGCTGCTTCTCCAGATGCTCGGTGACGCTGCGTGTTTATTGCTCACAGTTTATCAGCTGAAGCATCCTCTATGTGTAATAAATAAATGATATATATATATTTTTTAAACGCACCATATTTTTGTTCCAACTTCTCGGACCGGGTCGCAGCTGAAGTGCGCCCCCGTCCTCTAGTTTCACCTTCCGGATCTCGGGGAATAGATCTCCCCCCTGAATGTCTCCACCGACCGACTGACCTCCCCGCTGTTAGCCGTGTGTCCGATTACAGGAGATGTGCAGGATGCAAGGCGTAAAGACGCAGATAGAAGGATGGATGGAAGGAAGGATGGATGGATGGAGGAAGGGAGGGAGGGGTTGGCCATTTGATCTTCTGCAGCGAAAAAAAACAACAAAAAAAAAACAAAAAACAGAGATGGTCCCTTCAAATGTCAGCCGCCTTTCATAGTGCGCAGATTCAAAGGGAAAAGGGGGGGGGGGAAAGTCCTCAGAAATAAGCGCAGCCTCAATTCAGCGCTTTTCTCGAAGCGATTCAACGACTCGGTGCAGATTGGGATCTTTTATTTTTAATTCCTATCTCCTCCTCCTCCTCTTCCCTCCCTCCGTCCTCCCCCTCCCACCTTCTTGCTTTGCTTACATGACCGCTTAATGTGCTCCGTGTGCGCCTCGTGGTTTGTCAGAGCACCTGCGTCCTAAGATGGAGGAAGGAGATGAAGGATGAGGATGCGCGGAGCTTATGTCAGCGCGCTCTGCAACTTTGCCGTCCATCCCAGCAGGAAAAAAAAAGAGCAAAAAATAAAAAACTTCAGCTGAGTGTTTTAGAGCAGCAGTCATGCAGAACCAGGTGTGTGGTATTTCTGAGGCTTTTGCTGTAATGTTTTTGCTGTTCTCGGTGAAATTTTAGGCCGATTTTCCCCTTTAACCAGTTTCTAAATGTTGTAATTCCATAAAAAATGTGTCGAGTTAGCACCTTAGTTTAACTTTTTCTGTAATTCCACCCAGATAGAAAAAAACCACACATCTAAAAAAAATAATAATAATAATTGGGAAGAGTAGCCTAAAACACTTAAATGCATTACTTAAAAGTTACTTATTGAACTAAATTAAATAGGAACAAAATATTAAGACCATCTTCACCTGGCTTGTTTTCCCAAACTGAAAAGAAAGAAACAATACTTTTTAAAAAAAAAGGTCAGAGCAGGAGAGAATAGCCTGTAACTGCAACACTTTATAAAGTCTGAGGACTCCAAAGTGCCTCACACAACAATCAGACATTCATCTGTGTAAACACACTGATGCTGTTAAGCTACATCGCAGCCATTCAATCAGTGCCACTGGGCTCAATAACCACCAGCAGCAGGCAATGCAGGTGTACAATAGTGCTAATCGCTAACATTTGTAACAATTATCAGCTAAGTTTTATCCAGTTATATAGAAGCATTTTCATAAATAGAAGTTGTACAGAACTGTGTGCAAAACAAGATACAAACTGTCCAATGTGCAAAACCTGTTTGTTGCTGCAACTGCATTCTTTGTACACAGCAGCCATATTGGCTAACCTGGCACTACTCAGCAACCTTCGACTTTCAAAAGGATATGTCTTGTCATGTCATGTCAGGTTTTGACTGAACTTATTTCATTTAGCGTCTTAAACTTAAAGTTCTTAAAGCAGATTTTTTTTTTCATTGCTTGTCATCTTCTTTTAAAAATAGAAAATGACAGAACGAGGTTTTAGTCTTAGTGGGATTGTATCCTGGCAAAACAAAGGTTTTAAAAAAGTCCAAAGAGACGACGCTGAAGCTAATCTTGCTGACACCCTTGATTTTAGTGGTAGCACTTAAAAGCCATTTTTGTATTGTTTTTTTTTTTTTTTTTTTTTTTTGCTGCCTCTTGACCAGAACTCCCTTGAAAAATAAGTTTTTAATCATAATGAGATTTTATCCTGTTAAAATAACGGTTTAAAAAAGTCAAGAGGAGTCACCCGAAGCTGATCATGTTAGGATGCTTCACTTTAGTGAAAAGCTGTTTCAAACTTTAACAAATTGCTCCAACAGAGAATCTGTTTCACCTACAAACCTTATGGTGTTTGTTAACTTTACTTAAGTTGCATATTAATTCATCTTACAAGTCATATAAACATATTAGCCTGTTGTTATCTGTCGGACAACAAATGAGAATCATGACTGACTGAATCAACATCCTCCATTAAAATTCTTTTAAAATGTTTATGTAGAATTTTTTACCTCAGTTTTTAAAAGTTTTGTTTTTTTTAAACATATGAATTAATTTAGTGGTATCGGTCTGTATTTAATTCCTCGCAAAATTCCTTTTCATAGTGTAGCCTAGTTTGGGGAAGGGGATTACAGAATTAGGTTATCGGTGCCTTATGCTGTCAGAGGAGGCCATAACAGTGAAGTATAGACTAGATATTTCTCCTTTGCATCCCTGTTTTGTTTTGTTTTGTTTCATTTTCCTGTGATAAGAGGAGACTTCTCATATTTGTGAGGGCCTAAAAAGCATAGGATAGCAGGTGCCGGAGGAGGGAGGGCCGTAAACATGGTGGAAGAGCAGCTGGGGCCAAATTGCACCCTCCTCTTCCTGGAGCCTGTACCAAGAATCTAAGCAACACGGGCAGAGGTCAGGGTCGCCCCGCGCGTACGCTCTCAATGGAGAGAGGAGGCATCTGCATCTAAAGAACGGGAAGAATGAATTTCATACCTCCGCTATGAAGAAAGAGAAATTGATTAAAATAAAAGGACGCTAATTAAAAAAGAACTACTAAATAAGCAGGACTAGTAAGGTAAGATCCATTTGAGACTTAAAGAAATGTTTGATGCATGAGTCGTGTCGCTCGTTCTTACAGTTTGTGTTCTGGTGACACATTTGATACTGAGGTCACGACAGCCCCGAAGGGCTTTCCTCTGAATCCGCCCCCAGGCCCCTCCATCGCCTCCCTCCAATCATCCTATAATTGAAAAATCGGACATCTGCTGCTCTTTGTTTTAACTCACCTCCAAATGATGGTGTTTGAACTCGTCGACTCTGCATCATAAACTCATTCCTGACCTCTTGCTCGGCGTTTCTTTCATGCTTTTTGACGAAGACAAAAGCCCACCTTTGGACTCGTCCGTCTCTACTGCGGGGATCGCTGTAATCACACAAAGTTGTCTGTAAATCCTGCTGAACAGGAGCGGGCTTGTATATCTGGGCCTGTGGTATTACTGTCACTGATTGAACACCCTGCTGTTTAATCTAACTCTGGATTTAGGCCTCTTTGCTCCATTGTCCCAGCAGAGTAAGCCCCACTCCTGTAATAGCATTACTTGATCCTAAAGTTTACGGGGGTTTTTTTCTTTCGTTTGGATCGACAGTAAAGCCGAAGCGTTTGTTTCATACATATTGTCTTTTTATAAAACGGGATTTGATTTTTAAAAACTCTCTCATTTTGTATTCGTCTCCCGATTGTTCCCACCTCCTGAGCCGGGCCTCCCCCAGCGAACAGCTAATTGTCTCGCGCTCCTCCAATTTTCACCGTCAAATAATGAGCTTTGCACGTTTTTAGGTGCGGATGAGCAGTGTGTGATCCAACAGGAAGCAGGAGCTCTGATTAGTCTCCCTGTCAGCACAGAGGCGGGATAAAACCAGAGATAAAAAAAAAAACAGAGGAGGGGTCACTTTGACCACTTTTCATCGCCCTTTCCCTGTGATTTTAAGCGTTCTGAAACGTCCACATGCGTTTGCAACCTGAGAAGCGGTCACAGCCGGAGGCTACTTGTCCTGAAAAATCCTCTTTCACCTTCCCGGCATCCCAGCTGAACGTGGAGCGGCCGGATGGATGCTCCGCTTCCCTCTGTAATAAAGCGGTTTGTGTGTCTGCGGAGACACGGATAGCTGAGATAGAGATGCAGACCAACAGTACTGCTGCTGTAATCACTTTTTTTTCTGCTGGCAGATGAAAGTTGATAAACAAGCGTTTTCTGAAGAGTGCTGAGGTGAAGCAGGGAGGAGAGAGCCCACAGAATCCCATCAGCCCACTTTTATCTTGCAGTTTGGGTTCAGCCACAGGACATTTGGGGAGCGGAATAATGGGGACAGAGGACAGAGGGGGACAGGTTTGCATCTACCCACTCAAAACGCCAGAGTGCTTCAGAAAACAACGTCATGGAATTTAATGTTGGAATCTGGAGGAATTTCTATCAGAATAATTCACAATGAGCTGCTTTAATGCTGCAATATGTAGCTTTTATAAACAATGTGATGTTTACAATTTTGTTGAAACTGTCAGTATGTGAAAAAATTTCACTGTGACAAAAATTAAGTTTCTCTGCCTTCTCCCAATGCTAACTGAAAACAACCAATCAGAGTCCAGAGGTGGATCTTAGTGCTGTCAATCATCCTGTGTGGCGCTGCTCCCTTGCGCTCCGCTGTGATGCAGCTAGCATAGCCTGTCAGGCTATGTCAGGCTAGTTAGCGTGGCCAATGATGAAGGCAGATAAACGGTTCTCCTGTAACGGTAAGTTGTTTCTGCACCATTAGTACGTTGAGCAGGGAACATATGGGGTTGATTGACAGCACTAAGCTCCTCCTCCTGGCTCTGATTGGTTGTCTTTGTTCAGGAGTGGTGCATTTCTTCAGAAGGCAACAGGAACTCAGGGAAGAGGTGAAGGAGAATGATCTTTTCACAGATCGTCTGTCTCATAGCAAACTGTCACAACATGGTGTCACTTTTAACAAATATGGAAATATATATATATATATATATATATATATATATTTCTTTTTTTATTTATTTATTTTTATTTTTGCGCACATTACATACTGCAGCTTTGATGAACTTCTACGACAGAGTGACCCAGACCTTGCTCTGTTTGGGTTTCTGTTTGCTCAGAGTTCAGTGTAAACTCAAGGACACTTCCTGTTTCACAACAGCCCACACCTGCCTGCAGAGGGTGAAGCTAAAGGGTGGAGATGTATCCGAAAAGGAGTCGGATTTCACAGCACCAGCTGGGCCTGAAAACTCCAATGACACACACACACACACACACACATGCACACACACATGCACACACACACACACACACACACGTGCGTGTGTGCGCACAAAGAGAGAGAGAGTGTGTTTGAGGTGTCTTAAAGCTGCATTAGTTGAAAAGTTCAGCCTTGGGCGTTCGTAGTGTAATACACTGCACTCTGGTTGAACTTAAAGCTGCAGCTCGGCTGTTAGATTCGTCACCTCCAGTCTGCCGTGTCTTTAGAACCAGAGAGTCTGCTTCTCCTGGGATGGCATCACAAAGATGGGATCCAATGCTTTTACCTTGATGGAGGAAAAAAAAACAACAAAACAACAACAACAGGGGGGGGTGAGAGGGTGAAGGAAAAAGGTTTGATTTATGTGTGATTTGCTCCCCCACGCCTCACCCCCTCCCTAATCATACACGGGCCTCGGAAAGCTGGATCAAAATGTGCAGGTTTGATTGATTCTAATAGCGAAGTGACAGGGATCCCAGCTGTGGCTCTTAGGGACGGCTTTGTGCTTCCTCCTCTTCCACTTAATAAAACCCCCTCCACTTTACTCTCCCCTCACCCAAACCCCATCCACTGGTACTGATGCTGATGATTTTACATATTTTTTTCCCTCTCTCTCACCCTCACCCCCCTGTATTCCCCTCCCTCCCCTCACTTTGTCCTGCCCCCTCCCTCGTTTCCCTCCTTCAGAAAATGAGTTTCGGGGTGAGCTGGTGAACCAGCGGTGGACAAGAGGCGAGAGGAATAGCAGCCGCTGTCAGGCCTCCCAGAGACTGCAGAGCCGTCGACCAATCATGGTGAGTGACATCCTCCCCTCCCCTCTCTCCCGCCCCCCCCTCCACCTTATTCTCCCCACTCACCACACCCATCAACACCCTCTTTTCCAGAGCTGATTCTGCTTCCTGGGCATTTCCCTGATCCCTAACTCAGCGGGGAAAGTTGGCTTGGATGGAGGAAGGAGGGGTCTTGTGCGTTTGTGTGTGTTGTTATTTTGCAGTGTGGGGGTTGGGTTAGGATGTGGGGGTGGAGGGGCACATGAATCAAGCAGCACATCAAATCTCTGCCGGGCTCCCGGCCCCGCCCATCCCTCGCCTCGGCCTCGGCTCCGGCTCGGTTTAGTTAAGCTCAGCACAGCTCAGCTTTTTCCTGCTGCTGAGTTCACTTCACAGGACTCACAATAAGAAGAAGAAAAAAATCTCAAAAGGTTGTCCTTGAGAGGCTCATAATTTTTTTTTTTTTTTGGGCAATGATATTCAGCGTTATCAGCAGAGCGGAGAAACTTCTGACCCCCACTGCCACCATTTCAAGGATTCTCTAAACACCTGATCCCTGTTTTTTTTTTTTTTTTTTTTTTTTTTCCAGAGCCGAGCAACTGAGAGGGGGCATCCAACAAAGAGATGGAGGGATTGAAGTGGGGGTGGAGGTGGGGATTGGAAGCAGGAGGAGTGGGGGTGTTGTTTTCCCCTGGGCTCTGTAAAAGTAGTTCTGCTTCCCCCTGATGGCTCGGGTTCATCTGAAGAGATGACTTTTATTGATTGGGTTTGATTTCTGCCACAACCGAGGAGTGAGAGGTGCTGCTTTTAAACGCCTCATCAGGGGTCACACATAAAAAATTAGCCCAAGAGTCAAAATGTGCAGGGGCTAGCCCTGGATTAGCTGGCTATTGTCTCAATGTGTTTTTTTTTTTTTTACTTCTACTCTCAAATATGAGCAGCATTTATGTCAAAATACTAGTTTGACTCCTATTAAAATGCTTAATCTCGTTAATTGCAGGTCTGCAATGAATTAATCGCAGTTAATCGAAGACTATATCTTGACAAAATAAGCAGCAGTTGCGATTAAAAACCCCATTTTGCTGCTACATTATTGCATAAATAGACATATGAGCTTAACAGCAAAAATATTTATAGTTTTCAATCTCCTATTTAGGTTCCTCAGCCATCAGATTGGTCCTAAGTGCTTCTCTACCAATTCAGCTTTCCAGTGTTTCAAGAAGCCCTGATCATTGATGGACCGTCTTTAGGACTGTGGATGCTGACATTAGCGTTGGGGATGTCCGTGTTGTTGCAGCATGTCTACGCTTGAAAAGCTTCTCTAATAGGCTAACTCATTTGAGCACAACTTGAACATAACTACAGTCTTTCCAAGCGTCCCATCATGTCCGTTTTTGAAGCAGAAATGAAGCCCCAGTGGGCAGAGAGAAGCGACTCTGTCACTGCTGTCGTTTTTGCGTCACATTTACTGGCCTACCAGCAACGCAAGAAAACAAAGGTTCCGTAGCTTTTGTATGTAAAAAAAGTTGAGATTAATTGTGCTAAAACTTTTAACATGTTAAAATCTACATATTTAATGAATCAAATTTAACCAGTTAAAATCCTGACCCTACTAAATAAAACAAATGTTAACCTTAAAGAAGCAGGAATAGACATTTGTAATATTTCGTGCAGGGAAATCACAAAATTACCTGTGTAATTTTTTTTCTACCTTTTGTGAAGTATTTTATGACATCGCTGTTGTGCAGTGTTGAATTGTCCAGTCCAGATTTAATCAGTCAAACTGTTTACATTTTTAACTAAAGATGATCAAATGCAGTCCTGTTTGGCTCCTATGTGAAAAATAATTGCCCTCTAAACCTAATAGTTGGTTGTGTCACCGTTGAGCCGTTGACTGTGTTCATGATTACTGCGAGTTAGTCTATTACATCACTGTGGGGGAATTCTGCCCTCTTCTTCTTTGGATAATTCTTTTCCTTCAGCCACATTGGATGGTCTTCAAGCATAAACGTCCCACTGAAGGTCATGCCACGGTATCCCAATAGATTTTAAGTTTGGCTCTTTTTGAGTTATTGAGAGGTAGACATGAAGAAGTGGTAGGAATTAGTTAAATTTACCTAAGTAACTTTGCAAGAATGTGGAGTATTTTTACTACACCATACTCTTTACTTTAACGTACTAATGTCATCACAAAGTATCATTGTTCCTGAGTAAAATGTATGGCTCTTCTACCCACTGTGAGTAACTTCAAACTATGTATATACTGTACATATGTAAGTTAAGGCAGAAGCACTAAGCTATCATGCTATGTAGTGGAGGCTAATGCTGAAGCTCTAACATCAATTCAAATTATATCTACACTTGAAAGAGTGTAGACAAGCACCAATTTCATTTTTACATTACAATTTACATGTTCAGTAATGCTCTTAGATATTGTATTTACGTTTATATTTTGTTCTCTATGGTCTTGCATGTTTCTTGTCTGAAATAATTGTCAGGAGAGGAAATGGAACTGCTGCGTAAACAGCCTTCAAACTTCAAAATAAGAGCATGAATGCAAACATCTGACTACGTGAACAATTCGCAGTAGTTGATAACCAAAACGTCAACCCAGATATTGAACTTCATTCAGCCAAGTAAATTAGCCCTTACCCCAAAAAAACAATAATAATAATTTAGGTGAAGCTAAGTTAGGAAATGCGTTAAAGCAGTAGATAAAACAATAATTTCACTATTAGCGCATTATCAGATTAGTAAAAGTGTGCCCACCGCTGAATGTGGGAAGTGTAAATATTGAACGTCAAGGGGAAATCTCCAGCTTGTAGTTCACCGTTCACTCTGCTGCTCTAATTAGCTAAAGTTCTCCAGTTGGTTTCTTTTCCTGAACTGACTCTGGCTTTGCATCAGATCTTGTTTTAGCTCATAGAAACATTTATGTTTTTAATCCTGAATGAGACACAGTTAATAATCAATAAAGAACCTCCTGACCGCTCGGCCTTCCACCTCCTCTTATTGTTTCCCTTTACGACAGCAGCAGGATCTGACCCCGGATCAGAGCTGGAAGAGGCTTAACTCTGAGCCCTGAGTCACATCAGGATGACTCAGCCTGTAAATGGCAAACCTCTGACGGCAGACACACATATGACCCACTGTGTGGTCACACATGCTTCGTTCTTTTTCACATACAAGTTGGGTAACATGACATCTGCCCCCCCATGCCCCCTCCCTCCTCCGCCCTATCTGCTCTGCCTCGTATGAACTGTCAGGGTGAAAGTGCAGAGAGGTTCGCCGACATGGAGGCGCTGAAGCTCTGCTCTAATTGGCAGCTGCTGTCCGCAGGTCAGCCTCCTCCACCTTAACCTGCCTCCTTCTCCTCATCAGTTGTTGTAAACCCAAAAATGGATAAAAGAGTCATTTACTTCCACCAGGGGATGGAGGGTGACCTTCTCTGTGAAGACGTTGCCCCCCCAGCCAGACATTTACATGGAGCTGTCAGAATCGGGAGCAGAGCTGAGGCCCTCCTGCTCCGGCCGCTGCACACAAAGAAGGACGTAATTGATAATGCACAACACAGCCTGAAGGGACGAGCGGCGTCTTCTTCCTCCTCCTATTTCTTTTTCTTCTCAACCTCCCTCCTCTCATTCTCCCCCGGCAGCTGCTCTGCACATTTCACACTCGTTAAAGCACATGACATGCACGGACCTACAGCAGGTTCTGCACACAAACTCTTTTTTCTCCCCGTTTCCGTACTGACCGCGCCGTCTGTGCTCCCATATGCATTCATTGTCGGTGTGCTCTACTTAAACGACTGTAAAGGACACGTTTCGAACACTCGGAGGACTTTGAAAGAGATCCTGCTGCATGCCTGCCTGTCTGCATTGGGATTTATTTGCTGTGAATTTGTGGTCATGCAGATTTAATGAGCTGGAACTGAGGAAAAATAAAAAAAGGGACAGGAAAGAGAAGAGAACTCTGATATGCTTACCTATTTGAATATACGTAACTATGGTTACACAAACATGAAAGCAACAGGAGGCTTTTTCAGTCCAGGTTTTGATTCACCCTGTGACTCTCGATGTAAGGCGGACGCAAAGGAAGGGGAAAAAAAGCACAACAGTGCAATATGTTTTATTATGTAGCTGGAATTTCTATCTCTATGTTAGCCTGTGGTTACATTCAGCCAGTTAAAATGGTTCTGAAGCATATTTTGCCTTGTTTAACCTGTTAGACTTCATCTTCATGCCTTGAGGTGATATATGCTGTGAACTACCACTAAATAAATCAACTGAATCGAAGTGAACGGCATCCATCAACCTCCCTACTGGTTACAAAGTTTTTATATTCATCATACAGGATTTTTTAAATTTCTAGTAGTCTGCAAAAACTAAAATATGTCTTAATGACTAAAATGTCAATCTACATTCAAATATTTTTTTCTTGCTTTACTTAAAAAACCCCAAAAACTAAATGGCAAAGTGACAACTGAATTCTCCACCATCTATTTTGTAACACCAATTTTGGAGCGATATCACTGTGTTCCCGTTTTAACACTGAAAAGCAGTACGGATAAACAATTTTATGAAATTGAAGTGAACAACAACGCATTTCTCTTCATTTCACACATTCAAACTCTGCAAAAACAGACACTGTCAGACACTTCAAATAACATGCAGACAGAAATGGGGACGATTTACCACTGCAATTATCACTACGTTTTGGTGGCCATGTTGGTTAGAGTTAGTGAGGACCACCAGCTTTCACACTATGAACATGAATTAGCTTGGAGAGTTAATTTAAATCAATGTAGTTCAGTTCAGTTTATTTATATGGCAGCAATTCACAACACGAAAAAAGTAGTCAGTTCAATCCAAGCCCACAGAAAGAGTCCAACTCAAGTAAACATTCTGAATCCGGCCTGTTTATCACACAAGTTCACTATATCATTAAGTCTGCAGCAAAGTAGAAATAATGCAGCATGAAATTCAAGCTGCTGTTAAAAATCTCTTTTTACCTTTCTCTAGTGTTTCCACAAATTTTCTGTCATACTGAGGCTTAATGACGTACGTAGGTTTGGTGGTGGGAAGTTGGGTCATTGTCTGTTTGGAAGACCCATCCGTCCCCCAAGCCCTGACTTCCTCCCCTGTACCTTGAAATGCAATAGTTACACGTTTATTTTCACCTGAAGCCATTTTGTGAAATCCGCCAGCAAAACAGCCCCACAACATCATGCCGCCTCTCACGTACATCCCAGTAGGCACAGGTACATTGATTTGCTTTTGTTGTAATGGCTTCTATCTGCCTGAGTGGTCTTTATGTATGTGCGTACAAGACTTGTTTCACTGTGGATAATGATGCTGTCTTACAAGCTTCAGTCAGCATCTTCACAAAGTCCTTTGCTTCTTCTGGGACACACAGAACCTGTCTCCTACCAGAGCAGTGTGACAGCTGGACATTTATGTGCTGTTGTATAAACTCAAATTGAAGAACTCTGCACCTCCAAACATCTGAAAATTGTACCCAAGGATTAACAATTTATTGAGGTTTAAGAATAACTTCATTCATCAAGATTCGTTAATAACTTGATAGGAAGGAGGGCAGAGAGAGAAAGAGGACATGCAGTAGATGATCTGAGGTCAAACAGGTCAGCTGTGCACCTGTTCTTCCACTGAGCCGCATTTTTTTTAAATATATGTATTCATTTAAATCTCCCTTATAACTCAGTTTCATTCTTTTTAAGATTTAGTATTCCAGGTCGTATTTATTGGTCATGATTCTGATCCTGGGTGGGCATCCCCCTCCTATGAAATATGACAGATTATGAATTATGAATTCTGATCATAATGGAGTTCTGTCAATTAGATTTTTGAAAATAATCTTAAATTTGGTTGCAGTGGCTGGCACACTTCCTCTAATCCGCTAATGCTGCAGACGAGGGGCTAATTTTTTATTTAGTGCTTTTTGCTAGCCTTTACAAACTTTTTGCTAAGGGCAATTAGCTTCCCAAAAGTAATTTTATTAGATTAATTCAAATTCACTTGGCTGTTTTGTAAACCTCCAGTTGAGTAAACATTGCAATCTGTGTTGAAGTTTTGCTTTTCGACTGTTAAGAACTTTTCAGGTAATTAGTAGTTTACATTGTTGCTCATATTTCAAAGAAGGTGAAGATTGTTGTGTTTTCCCTCCTCACGTTCTCTTTTTTCTGTAATTGATCTTTATTGATCAATTGTTTACCTTATTCAAACAAATGAGTAATGTAAACAAAACTTACATGAAATACAAAAATGCAACACTTTGAGGTTAATTAAACAAATACCTGGTAAAGGGTTGAATTTAGCGCTTTAGCATGTTAGCATTAATTTAAGCTAAGTACAGTGTTGGAATAGCGCTTTGGCTTTGGCTTTAGCTTTAGCAGAAGTATTGTTTACGATTATTGCTTTAGGGTTAATGCTGACAACTTTCAGTGGGGCATGGTCACCACATCCTGTGGCAGACAGCTGCTCTTCATATGTAAAAATATCTAGACTGTCAAAACTCGGATAAAAACAGATGTGATTTTGTATGAGAGAAAAAAAAATTGTTATCCTTTAAAGTTGGCAATCTTTCCACATTTAGACACTAAATAGAATTCTGGGCTGAACGCAAGAACAAATATGACAAGCTCACAACTACCTATGATACACTTGTCTTCCCTCTCAGAAGGACTCAAGCGCTCAGTAGTGGCTGGACAGAAAGCTTGATTGAAAATGTGGAGGCCTGAGAGGTGCAGGCTGAGGCGGGGGACAGGAAGGCGGGGCTTGGGGGCTGCACCTGTACCTTCAGCCAACTGCTAATGAATGTACCCTCGATGGGAGTCAGGGGCGAAGAAAAGCCTTTAACAAGAACAACAGCTTGTTTCATCCTCCTCGCATCCTTCGTCCTCTCCTTCTTTTCATAAATAGTCTATTAGCAGGAAAGGGGTTCTGCCAAATAGGGTGAAGACAAGAAAAAAAACGACTCAGAGAAACCAAGACCCTATGTTTGAATCCCACTGTGACTGTGCCAACTTGACTAAAGAGGAGCTACAAAGCAGTTAAGTGGATGGGCAAGCCGGCGTGTCTGTAGGGGGGATGAAAGGCTTGTAGACGGGGAGCATGCAGAAGGAAGTGTGGGACAGAAAGAAGGGAGAGCAGAAAAATATATATATATATATATATATATACAGAGTCCAGTAATCAAAGCTAATGGCTCCATTGTGTCTAGAGAGCATCTGATAGCTTTATAGAGGAACCCTAAGCGTGGAGAGGTAGCAATGAGGAGGTGTGGTCCATGGTCAGTGTGTTTGTGCGTGTGTAAGTGTGTGTGTGTGTGTGCACAAGGGTTAACACCTGCTCCTTTGTGGCTTTAAAAGCCGAGGCACAAACACACACACATTGACGCACACATCTCCTCCTCTTAAAAGGGTTATTACAGCGGCCCGTGTGTTTTCGCTTTATTATTATATTCAGCGTAGTTATGATTGTCGGCCCCTCTGCTTACAGGGGCCGCGGCCCCCTGCGCCGGCGCCGCCTGTTGCCTCCGCGCAGACCACAATCATGAGTAGCACTCAGAAGCAGGAAATTACAGGGGGAGCGACGGGGGGCGGGTGGTTGCTCCTAGTTTGTTTTCCATGTAACCCTCATTTGTGATGAAGCGAACATGATGTTAGCATGTTTTAAGTGTGTTTTTGTTTTGTTTTTTTTTTGTTGTTTTTTTTCCCGTGGTGATGCAGCGGTGTGTGTGAACACAAGTGTCTAGATGCGACGGCCTCTTTTGCGTCAGCGCCACACTTCATCCGTGTTTGAACGGGAACATTTTGAACGGATCTTTTTATAGCAGCCGTTTTGAAGCACACAAAGACAATGAACTCTGGAGGCTTTTCTCGACAACTAACCACTGACTGTCTCTTTCTCTCTCTTTTTTCTGTTTCCTCCCGTTTCTTCCCTTGTTTGCTTTTCTCTTTCCTCCCCTTCTTACCTCTTCCTTTCATCCCAGATGAGTGTGGAGGGGGATGACAAGCGAACTCGCACTCGGTCAAAGGGAATCAGAGGTGAGCGTCGGTAGCGTCTCTCCACCTTGTCAAGCTTTTTGCAGCTGTTAAATACACATTCAGTCACCCTGATTCACATCTAAACATCCTCCGCTCATCTTCTGGAGCTGACTGATTACTTGGTTTTGTTTGCGTACATTGCATATGCTCCATGTAGAAGAGTTTATGCAAAATTTAGCTTAGGGAGTAACTATTTCTGCCCATGTGTATTTCTAAATAACTCTGACATGTTTGATGGATCATAATCCAGATGTTTGACATTCTGCTGCTGTTGAACATTAGTTATTGTTTCTACTTCTCCGGTGTGGAATCACTGGATAAGTATTGAACAAGACGACATATTGGTGTTTCCAGACTTCCACCGTCTAGCTGTTCATCCCAATCAACCAAGTTGAGTCTGGAAAAGTTTGGAATTTGAAGCAACATTTGTAGAAACCCGATTTCTTTCATTTCCCCCAACTTTTTACGTCACGTTATGTAGCACTAGCTGCAGAATCAAGCTTATGTAAGTAATTATACTACAACAGATGACCACAGTCAAAACATGACCATAACTACGTATGGGAACCAATCCTTCAATCCATTTTCTATATGTGTTTGTTCATGCTAACCTCAGCTTCCGATTCGAAGACGAACAAAGTCCTTGCTGAGTTTATTTGCTTGATTTAAAGATTACTATAGGTTAAGCCTGAATCAATTAGTCTCTCAGGATCTCAGGTTTTTTATTTTTTTGTTTAAATCAAACCTAGTGAGCAATGGGTTTGCTGGACATTTTGCTGCGTTGCTATTTCACATGTTTGTAGTTTTGCTCACTTTAGACCAGACGTTTTCAGGTACTAAAGAGATTATCCAGCTCTACAGCCAAACTTTCAGCCAACATTGTTTAGCTCTGAAAGTAAAATTAAATTAGATGTTATTTTAAGTTTTACTGAATAAAAAAGAACCTCAGGGTCTGAGCTGGTTAATGAAATGAGACTAAACGAACAATTTCTTTATATTTCTTAAGTACAAATATGAAATCCGACTGACCTCAGTGGAACAGTATCTAGATTTAATAGAACAAGGTTTTTTTTTGTTTTTGTTTTGTTTTTTACACACAATGCTTTGAAATGTTTTTTGCTAACTAATGCTAGATAAAACAATATTGATGTGAAGGTGATATAATCTTTTTTTTTTTTTTTAACCATCTCTGTCACCTGATGCATGTAAAGATTTTCTAAAAGAGTTGAGGCCTTGTATTTTGGATCTAAATCCTTTTTTATAAAAAAGACAATGCAACACATTTAATGTAGGAAAACATCTGCCACAGAAACAGAAAGCTGTCTTCAAATCAGTTGCGGCTCTGACGTTTAGAAGGAATCCTGCGCACGTTTTCATGTTTTACTAGGAATTTTCACAAGAGATTGGTAATTTATGTATGGTGTATCCTTGAATGAGTGTCTAATATGCACATATTTATAAAACTTTCATTTTCAGTGTGTGTGTGTGTGTGTTTGATGTTTTGAAGAGAGACAGCAGAGCGGCAGTTCACGAAGCATTCAGAGTGCAAGAAGGCGTCCAGTCATTCCAACCGCATGATGAAAGACTGAGAAACTGAAATGTTGCGCACACACACACACACAAAATAAGAAGCTTGTGTGTGTTAGTGTTTATTTCTTTGCTTTTGGAGTAGCCAGCTACCCAGGCTGTTTCTGACATGTGATTAATGCATGTGATATCAGAGCCCAAACTGAATTCTCCAGGATGCTATTGTTTTCTTATTTTGCTCCAAATGAGAATGGGATATTTCTCCCAACTCGTTCTATCGCTCAACTCGCCAATCGATGCCCCACGGCCGGCCCGGAGCGGGCTGCTGCGCGCCAGCACAGCTTGATTTATGTTTTCGAGGCAATTACTATAAGTTGCCCCTGAAAGAAGTCCTGTTTTCTACTGATGAAGGCACTTTTTTTTTTTTTTTTGCTTTTTAATTTCATTTTCTCAATTATGATAACTAAAGTGTAACAATTAATCTTGTTTTCTTGCTGAAGTCTGCACATGACCAGCCTCCTTTCTGAGCAGCAGTGGGCTGATTTAGGCTTTCCACATGTGTGTGTGTGTGTTTGTGTTTCCACCTGCCAGATTTTACACTGCATTGTTTGTTTCATGCTCGATCTTGCATGTGTGCTGATGTGTGTATGTTTAGATATAAATATATACGTATGTGTGTGTGTAAGTAAACTCAGAAGGTGTGGTTTTTTCCCCCATCTGATCACACATTCAGCAGCGTGTAAGCTCAAATCCTCATGGGGTTCGTATGCATTTGTGATTTATTGATCTGGGTTTCTTTTAGCAGCGCTGCGTTCTGAGCAGTCATTCACCTTTGTTCTCCCCCTTCTCCTTTCCTCTCCTTCCTTTTTTTTTCTCTTTCAGTTCCCATTGAGCTCGTAGGACAAGAGCTGAGGTAAGGAAACACCTTCATCTTTGTACAGAATCCTTTCATAAAGTTCTTTTATGTGCGCCGCCGCCGTTCAGCAGCCCCCCTCAGCACTCGTACACCAGCGGTGCTCCTTTAGACAATGCTGTATAATATTAGTTTTTATTCGTTATTATCAGCACTTTGCAGCTCATGGTCAGTGCCTCCGACATGCTGCTATTGATTCCTGGCAGCCTTTTGCTGTTTCCTGCTACGAGCGCGTACGGTAGATGCGATGAAAGAGCCGTGTGATCTCTTTTGCTTTCCGATGGAAGCGTGAGCCGGGAGGACGGCGAGGCCTGATTATGTAGTTTTCGTCTGTCAGCCTCGGCCTTCCTGTAGTTTCCCACACAGACGACATCTTTGTGGACCAGGAAGTCGCTTCTCCTCCCCCCGTCCTGCAGATTAATGGTCTGAGGGCCACATCCGGTCCGTTTGACGTCCTCATCCGGCCAAATTGGAAATCAAACATGAATGAAATGTTAATCTGTGCATGAATCTGAATATGTTGCTTTTATTTTGGAGGAAAAAAAAAACAGCTTTCATTTTTCCGTGTGGGATTCCTCTTCAGGTCCTCCACCAGTGAGCCGCCCGCTACCCAGTCCCTCCAGGAAAGTTGCAATGTTGCAACTATTAATGCAAATACAGACATCATTTGCGAATTTGGCACAAATTAACAGTCATAGCAAAATGTCACCTTAGCGTTTTCTGCATTGCATTCTTTTCTCACCAATCACTGCAAAGCAGCTGAATTTTAATCAACTCTTTTTGTCCCTTGATAATTTAACTTCCTGTTTCACAACGTCTCTTGAAAGCTGAGCTTATGAGATGACAGCATGAAAGCTACAGAATAACATTCCCCGTTTTTTCACTTTTCTTTTTTTCAAAAACCTTTTTGAGACGTTCTGTAGAATTTGCAACCAGTTCATGTTAACTTGAATGACCAATGTGAAATTCCTCTTTTGCACTTTCACATGATTTGATTTATATTGAGGATATTTCCAGAAGGTGCATGAAAATGTCACTTTCACTTTAAATCTTTAAATCCTGTATTTTTGGGAAAGGTTATGTGCAGCACTTCCAAATATTTTTTTTTTAATCCGTGTTATGGCATAGCCTACATAAACTTTTTTATAAAATGTGCAACTTTTGAAAAAGGTTGCTGCAAAACTAGTAATTTTAGGCCACAACAATCCCATACAAAACACAGCAACAACCGGGAGGGACTGACTGAGGTAAGCAGGTTCTGTATTAACGGAGAAACTCCAATTCAATTATCAAACCAAACATACAGTGGAATATGAAATCTTACTAATTTGTTTTTACATTTATTTTCGGAAAAGTTAAAACTAGTCATCTCTGTACCCCATTTCAAAATACAAAGCATTTGTAATTTCCCTTTTTTTTTTCATTCATTGCTTTAAAGTCCCTTCAGAAAATTTTGTTTTCGTCGTTACTGCAGTAGAAGGTATTTGTTTTATTGGCTTTTGAACACATTTCTGTGTGTGGGATGAAAAAGAATCAAGTTTAGGTTTTTTTTTTTAAATACTGCTCACCAAAACAATGCGAAAACTCATCAAGCGCAAAAACATCCAATTTGCATAAATGGGATGAGGGAAAAAAATAATTGAAAAATTGCTATCCATATTATTATTATTGCAATATGGCAAAGCGTCCACTCCAATTCAAATTGAAGTGATCGTTCAGGATTTTGTTACACATGTAAAGTCTCGGTTGTTTGCAATTTCTAAGGTTTCTACATGAAGAAAAAAGTATTTTTACAGTTTATTATAAAACTGGGAAAGTTTTGGTTGCCAGTGGTTTTGGCTCTCAACAACGGTCCT
>CAEFZX010011556.1:0-15348 GCA_903066825.1 Alfaro cultratus | reverse complement strand
TGTTTGTCAACAAAAACAAATTGATGTTTGTGATAAAAGCGTAACCTGTTAATAACAATAGCTCAAATCCATCCCAACATTTGCTAACATCAGTTCTGGATTCGACTCGTTTTTGTCTGTTTTCGAGTTTTCAAAAGCAATTGAGTTTTCCAACTCAATTGCTTCAATATCAATAGATTTTAGGGAATCAAATCTTTTCTCAACCTATAATAACGTAGCATAGTGCAGTGACTACCCAGGCAGACAGTGGTAGAAACTGCTAGAAAGCCTAATAGAGATTTAACAGCAGCAGTTCGGAAGAGAGGCTCAGACTAATTTCTTTCTGCAGGCTTACCTTCCTCTCCTTTGATCACAGCATATGTGTGTTTGGCCCCAAGGCTACTGTAAAACACACCACAGGCCCCAGCACTAGTTTACAGCTCAAAGCCAGAGGGCAAGATTTAGCTCCGGATTGGTGTCAGAGTGTGTTCGCGTGTCTGTGTGTGTGTGTCTTTTAGTGTGAGATGTTCAGTTTGTGCGTGTATTACGTGTAGTTTTTTATTTTTTTTATTATTTGTTGCAGGCCAGTTGCAACATTTTTTTCCATAAAACATAGGTTTTTATAGATAAAGGTATTCCTCACTTTAATAATCAAATGCAAGGATTTCAAGAATTTAGTTTTTTTCTAGAGACGTTTCTAGAGCGCCTCACAAATTTCTCTTCTCACATTTTTTTCACAAATTTTAGCAGATTTTATGAAGTTGACTTAGCCTGACCATTTCCTTTCTTTTACAGTTCCACTTGATTCTCATCTTCCTTTAGTGCTTCGTCTGGGATTTCTCTCATTGAGATCAATTTCTGTAGTAGAATTTCCACTCTGGTAGAATTTCCAATCAGCGATCAGGAGAAGCTCTGAACACTGTTTTAGACTTGGAGAGTGTCTAAGAGTGCAGTTTGGCAATGGCAGCAGAGGAAATGAACAAAGCCGTTAAGTCTGTGTTGGCCACACTTCCACATACTGAGCAAATTAAGTCAGAGAAAGAGGAAAGTTTAAGACATTCTATCGCTGGCAAAGGTTTCTTTCTGATCGCTTCCTGTAAACTGCGAAGTTTACAGGATTCCTGCTAAACTTTGTAGCAGGACTTTAGCTTCCTTCACTATACAACTTATTTATTTATACTGGAGCAACATTATGTTCAAGTAGTGCCACTCTTACTCTACCCACCTCTATTGCTAGATGGCGATAATGTGCTTCCAATATAATCCGTATTATTTATTGTATCGGCGAGTAAAACATGTTCTGTTTATTTACATTCAGCTTCCCGATTACTTCTTTTTTAGATAACTGTGTGGCTATTCCTGAATTAAAATTTGTCTAAGAAATTTTTCACAATAAACAATTCAATAAATTCCCACCTCTATCACATTTTCAATAAATTCCAGATTTGTGGCGCGCATGACTAACAAAATCTCATCTCCATTGATCTCTAAATCCCGATGATATAATTTCAGATTTTAACGAGGCATTTCCTCTAGCTGATCTGCAGTTGTACAGTTCGGTATCCAGGCGCAACGAGTGGCAGAATTCCAGGTATGGATCTAAAGAACGTCCTGAGGAGAAGGAAAAAGAAAGGGGAGTGCATCTACCGTTATCCCAGTAGAAAGGATCAAACGGAAGGTGAAAGTAGGGGTAAAAACAGGGATGCTACACAGAATGTAGAAAAGATCAATTGTGAACTGCAGGAAGAGAGAAAAGAGTAGAGAGAGAAAAGAGGCATTAGAGGATTCCCCCAGGTAAAGGAGATTGTTGTGTCTCATTGTGTTGAGCCGCTCCGCTATCTGATGCAGACTCAGCTCTGACACCTGTCACCACTCCTAATGAAACAGCTCCCACAATCCTCTGCTGCTGAATCTTTTGTTCGCTCTCTGCCTCCTTTGTGTGCTGCCCTCTCTTTCTCTTTCAGGGGTTTGTGCAGTGGTGTCTTTTGTGCAATACATGTAAGCCCAATGTGAGGGTTGTGTTTGAGCTCAATCACGTTCTTCAAAGGAAAGCCACCCTGATTCAGATGCATCTTTATTTTATGTGAAGAGCCCAAAAATTGATCTGGTGGTCAGTTTTTGCTGTCGGTTTCAAAGTCGGATGCTTAGTTTTGGCAAAACTCAAATTATTAGGGATACCGCAAACTCTAAAAACTAATAACAAGCTCTTTTCTTTTGCATTAGCCCATCTTATTGATTTTTTTAATACACTGTTGTAGTAATCACTGTGCCTAAAGAAAAACACATGGATGACTTTCTCTAGATCGACGTTAGTTATCGTTTAAACGTTTTTCATGTGAAATAAGGCTGACTTTGCAACTATGTGTCTCTGAAGGTTCAGGTCACTTTAGTAGTAAACTATGTGACTCATGGTGATTCCAATTCAATTAAAAAGTGATTTACGTATGCAAAAGAGAAATTAAAAGTTACAAGTCGTATCATCCAAGTATCTTTAAAAAGACGTGGATGTTGATGTGTGAAGGAAGGGTAGCAGTCAGTTTTGCCATTGAGCTGAAGAAGCCTCTGATTAAAGCTAGCTGCTCGATTTTTGGGCAGCATAGATAATATTGCATAGAAACATGACCTGACCATTGGCAACTGCTGCTGATCCCCATCATTTGCTTTTGCTTCTCCTCATTAAATTTGTTTCTGCCTGTATGGTCGGAAAGCCAGGCAGAGACATGTTCTTTATGATCGATGGAAGATATGGTTTGAACTTTAGCTTTTGAGATGCTAATCAGCTGTTCCCTGTTGTGAAAACACCTTGTTGCCACGGTTACGCATCATAACAACCATCAAAAAATCCGTCGAGGCACACAGCCTCTAAAAACAGAGGGAGCAGTCATCCAAACAATACCTCCAATATTCTGCCTACATGTTCATTTATTTTGTAAAAACATGTAACGGTTCTCCATCATTATGGGATTCTTCCATGCTCCTCTGTACATTTATTTTTCTTTCATCCCGACTGATGCCTTCAGGGAGTTCATTGTGTTTTTTTTTTTGTTTTCTTTTTTTTTTACCTTCACTTTCCTTATATTTTCTTCAGCTCATCTTTTTTTGTTATTTTTCTAAGATTAGAATCGGCTCATGAGCATTCTGACAGCATCTGTGACTGCTTAAAATTTTGACTGTCAGCCTCACTGACTAACAGTCTGCTTCACCGAGCTTCCTGGCATTGATTCGATCTCTCATCAGTTTCCTTTCCTTTTACTTTGTGAGGAAAGTAAAAGGATTTATGGAGAGGAGTTCACAGAAAGTTATTTTACCTCACAAGTTTTTAGGTGCGATAACAATAGCAACTGATCACACGGATAAAGAGATAACCTGATTTAATGGTTATCATGCTAACAGTTGTAGTTCTAGTATTACTGCTATGATGTTTTGAGGTAATTTACTATGTAGAATCAGTAACAGAATATTCACAATATTTACAGAAAATAATTGTTCAGAGGAAAAATTCAACAGAGTTCTTTTTCTGTGGCGTCTGGAAGGGGAAAGGAATATTCTGGAGTGAGTGGTTGAAAATCATCCAAAATGCTATGAGTGTTGGGAGAGTGGCTTACTGGTTTTGAGATATGGTGGAGTTGAAGGTACTTGACTAACCCTGGCGTTGAGTATGATGGCAATGTCTTAAGAGGAGTGTGTTCCAAAGATGGTGGGCCAAGTAGGTGAATCCTAGATCCAGGAGGAGGATGAACTAAGAGTTGGGGAATGGCAAGTCTGGCCTGGGCAAGTGTGCTGAGGATACGTTCCTAGAAACATCTTGGATTTTGCTACGGCAGGTTTGTCAAAGAAGTCCACAAAGGAAAAGTCCATTTTTAACCTGTTAACACGAATAACATTGGGTAAACTGTTGCTAAGGTAACTGAACATAAATATGTAAAGCAAGAGTATAAGAAAAACTCTGTAAATAAAACACAAGAAGGTTCGAGTGGCTAAATGGTACCGGTGACATTAACCGTTTGGCGAAGAGTCGTCATTGTGCAGAGTCTTCCACAATCTTAACCTCCCATCACTCAAATGATGGTCAGATAACAAGGAGGTGGAGAGGGGTTAGGGATAGTGCTGTCAGACCGTCAGTTCCTGAAACTACACACACACACAAAAAAAAACTTGCAGAGTCAGAGCAAAAAAAAAAGGAGTCCAAATGACTCCATCACTTAAATCCCCAGTGATGTTGATGACGGGGTTACCGACAGGTGTGCTGTCTAACATCAGGTCAGCAAAAAGCTATGCAGCAGAGATCCTCTATACAAGAAAAACTCACACTCACCTAAAAAAACCACACACTATTAAAACCCCTTAACTTTGGGCGATAGCCCCTTAATCCATCCATCCATCCATCCATCCATCCATCCATCCATTCATCCATCTCTCAAATTAAGTATTTGTAATTTTAAACAGAGGTATTTTTTTTTACATTATTATTCCTATAATAATAATAATAATAATAATAACAATAATAATAATAATAATAATAATAATAATAATAATAATATATGAATAGGTCATTGAAATATTGTTGCAGTTTCTCAATTAGTTGTTACACAGTATGAAGACCTTTGGAAATGAGTAAAAGAGTTTTTTGGGTGGTGTTTTGCCATCCTCAGCATTTTCCTTTTCTTTTAGACTCATGTTTTTTTCTACGACTGTATTAATAAAACTGTTGGTAGGCTCAGCTCTGCTTCCCTGTTGCTTCCATAGCATTCTGCTGTCTGAGATTTCTCTTTGATACAAATGTTTGCTATCACAACAGGACAATTACAGTGGGCTTGATGGTGTTTGAAGTGGGATTAGTTGTTGCATTTGCTTTTTAATATTCATGCATCCTATCAATGATTTACAACATCCTTGTATCGCTGTTGAGGCTAATCTGAAGGGTAGAAACTACTTGTTTCTGATTCGTTATTTTTACACGTTTAGATTTCAGAGAAAGTGAAACAGTTTAAATCTTGTACCCTGGTATGATATCTGAAGATTTAAGAGTTTTCAACTGCGACCCAAAGTAGCTTCTTTAATCTTGACTGAGTTAAATCTTATTTTGAGAAGCATTCTAAAAAACATCCGTTTTTTCCCCCTTTATTGTCTTTTATTTTAGCTAAGGCAAAATAGCAAAATTCCCTTGCCTCTACTAGCATAATGAAATATGTTGTCTTGGCCAATTTGCTCTTGGTTGAAAAGCATCACGAAGGTGGCTGTTTAAAGTGCTGAGCTCTCCGTTATCTCACTTTAATCCATTAAACAGGGTTACAATACAGTATGGTGGGAGATGCTGCCTCAGGCTGCCGGTTTGGTGCACACAAAAGGAATAAGAATATGCTGTGGTGGGTTTCTTTAAGCCAAAACATGCCTAATATCCATAAAAGCCTCATTAATATGGCAACCGGGCTCTCTTTCCAAATTGGCTTGTACTCTTTTTTATTATTTTTTTAAACCAGTCACTGCTACATTCAATATTCAGTGCTTAATAAAAAAACGAGCTGATCCTCCTGAGAGATGATCATTTGTAAGAAAGGGTTTTAGGCTGGTTGATGTCGGCCGGAGAACAAAGGAAGCGTCCAGTGTGGTAGAACGCTGTTGGGAAGGGAAAAGAAAATGGATTCATCATAATGGACGCAAGGGAATTTATCCAAATTGAGCTGCCAAAGGCATTTTTAGTCACTTTTAAATCTGCATGTTTTTTCTATGGATTGAAGCAATGATGATATATTGTTTTCTTCTTGCTTCGCTTCATGCTAGCAATCAGGTTAAGTAATGATTCACGGACATGAGCCGCATGTTCTTCTTTTTCTAATGAGTTTGTATTGCAAAATGCAATCCCTTCATACGAAAGACAAAAGTTAGCTCCAGGAATTAGCTTCTTTAATCTTCTGCTGCCTTCCCAGCAGAGCTGCATTATCTTCTGAGTGGAGCCACCTACTGTTAGGGAAGAGCTCTGCAAAAATTACATTCTCATTTCGACAATTTAATTTAGTGTGATCGTCTTGATAAAATGTAATTTCTGAACTGACTTCTTAAGTATGACATGTTGGTCAAACCCAGAGCTGTGTACAATTTTGTAGTATTTTGATTTGACACATAATGTTCTGCCCAATTTTGCATTTAGGGACTTTTGCACTCTTCCATCCTCCTTGCTTTTTTAAGCTATTTTAATGCCTTAGTTACTATTTAGAAACAATTTATTAATTTTTTGTTGTTGTTTTTTTTCACAAGTCTTTACAGGTTATTGAAGATGAAGGAAAAATAGTGTGTAATGTGTACTTTGCTGGAGTACACTTCCAGCAAAATACTCTAAAGTTTCTAGATAAATTCCACATTTATACAAGAGAGAGAAACTTGTCCGTGTATAAAAGTCATGCATTTAAAATAATAAGATGTTCTCTGTAATTGCAATGTCAGAACTTTGCGCTAAAAAAACAAAACTAAAAATGGTAAATTTATGAGGTTTCATCTAGAGATGTACCTTCTTTTTTTTTTTTTTTACTTTTTCATCAACAGAGAAATTTATGGGGTTTTTTCTTGTAAATATGTGAACATAATCTAGAAATTCCTGACTTTTGGTGGAAGTTTTTTTTTTTTTTTTTTGATCCACAATGTCCCTAATACTTTGTTGTATTTTTGTAAACCCTTGAGAGTCACCAAGTTTACATTTCCCATTTATGAGCATAATCTAGAAAAAAAAAACTCAGTTCTGAATTTTTGCCTATGATCGCTTTTATACTGGATTGTGGCTCATTGCAGTTGAATTGAAAAAATATGCCTTCTTTATTCAGCTACAAATCATTTTTCCTGCTTCATTCACGCCACGCCACCTCACATTATATCATATAGTATTATAGTTTATTGTTTCATATTATATCCTGTAGGCTCATACTGTATTATGTTGTGTTGCATCATATATTGTGTACTATTCCATTATACCATTGTAATATACCATAGAGGATGATACAATGTTTCACATTATATTCTGACATATTAGGTTTTATATTGTATCAGTGTTTTACATCACATTGTGTTGTACTTACCATATTTTCCGGACTATAGAGGACACCTAACTATAAGCCGTACCCACAAAGTAAAAAATAAATAAATAAAACTGGAAACGTACAAATATAACATGTAATGTTTGTCATTTATTTACATTTCCTCTCTTCCTATTCTTCCTCCAGGACTGCCCTCAGATCCTGCCCTCCACTCAGATCTACATTCCAGCCGGGGTAATGAGGCCGATCACCCTGCTGGCGCAGAACCTCCCCCAGCCTCAGTCCGGACAGCAGAACTACGAGTGCATCTTTCACATCCAGGGCAGCACGCACAGCGTCCCGGCGCTGAGGTTCAACAGCTCCAGCATCCAGTGTCAGAAAACCACGGTAGGATCAGTGTGAAAACTCATACACATTCCAGGAAGTCATGAGTTTTTGTGTCTTTTGTGTTGCTGTCACAGTTTTACAAGTTGTCATTTCTACAACAACTTCTGAGCTCCCGTCAGGACATGAAGCGTTTTACCAATTCCAGTTCTGAGCTAACGTAGCACACGACCGGTCCAATGTGGAACCAAGCAGGAAAAAGCGTCGGGGGTGGGAGGAAGCTATGTGTGGCTTTGGCAGCGCCGCCAAGCTCCTTTCCATCAGCTTGTCCCACACCTGTCAGCTGCTGCGCCTCATTTAGCTGACTTCTGCATTACCACAGGTTCACGTTGCTGATTTGCGACCTCCCGGCGCTTCTGAACTCTACAAAAGGAAAGATCGAGCACCGGGCGCTGTGATCCTTGAATTCTTTCTGCCTCTGATGTTGGACGGTGACTCAAAAATAGTTCATGGGCATATCATTGAAGTTGATTTCCAGATCATAATGATAGCTCCTGCAGTTCTTTTGTGCTACAGAGAGGTAAATCATGCATATTTAGTCGCTCGCCTTCCTGTAATTGCTTCACGGAAGTGATTGTGCTTTTAGGTTTGACTTTTAGGGTTGTTATTACCAGTTTTTTTGGCAGATTTGTCCTTTAATGACATGCCTGCTCTGAAGCCTTTTGAATATTGAATGAGCTGTAAAAACAGTAAGTGCTGTTCATCAAGCTGAATATTTAAATAGCATGGTTCTAAAGGAATTCTGGCCTTTACTCTCATTACTGTGAATGACATTTCTATTCCTTAGGCAAAGTAAGACACAGACTTTTTGTTAGTTCTGGTGTCCTTTTCAGGCATTAATCAAACGCCTTCTAAGAAAAAAATGTGTACAGCACTGTGAAAAAGTTTCCATTGTGATTTTATGTGATAGACAAACACAAAGTAGAGCACAATTCTGAAATTATAATGACACATCGGTTCCAAAGTTTTCAGAATTTAAAATCTGAAACGTTTTGCATGCCTGGGTATTCGTTCTCCTTTACTATGACGGTAAAGGTATAACCAATAGGCTTCGGACAGTGGTGGGCACCACTAACTAAAACATAAAAATGAGTCCCACTAACTCTAAAGTGCTGTACCAATATGGTGTATAGCAAAAGCTAATGCTAGTGTGTTAACTTCATCCATGTTGAAACTCGGTGTTTTGCCTTATACAGTGTCAGATTTGTGACTACACACCTTAGTGAATGTTTACGCTTCAGAAAGTGATTCTTTAAAAGACTACGGTTTGAGTTTAGTAGCTGTTGAGCATCACTAAGTTTACACGTTTGCAGAATAAACGTCAACCAAACGTCACACAGTCAATAACCACAATGTCAATCGTTACAAATGTAGTAGCTGCTGCTAAATGATATGGACTAGTAAAGCTTAGCATGTTTGCATTTTTTCTAACTCAACAAAAAATGAGCCACCCTATTACCTGGTGAAGATTTTTTGCAATGCACTTTGTGTCTGCTTGGACACAGTGTGAGATCTGTTTTATTTCTCCTCCTATCTTACCTAATCTTGTCATTTTCATTGTGCTTCTACACAAAGACAATAAAGGTATTTTGTTTCTGACTGTTAGCACATTAGTGGACTAGCAGAAGTGTCCCCACCATTGGAATCTACAAAGTTAATTATTAGAGCCAACTGCTGTTTATTATCAGTTAAATGTATTTCTTCTGTAAAGACCTCAAAGGTTTGTTTGAGAAACTCTGTGACCATGAAGATGCAGTAAACATGTAGAAGAAGGCACTCTGGACAAATGAGGCTAAAATGTAATTTATTTGCAAAAAGTTCTAAAATTAGAAGATTCTGCACATCATCATGAACACAGATGCTCCATGTAGTGTGGGTTGGCCTCTCCTCAACAGGGTCAAGGCAGCTGATCAGAGTTCATTTGAAAATAATTGGAAGTAAATACAAGGCAATCATTCAATGGCATGTTTGGGCCTTTATAGACAAGAAAAAAAAGAGTAAATTTCTGCCAAGAAAATTTGAATTTCTGAGATGAATCTCAGAAATTTTCTAGAAAATAGCTTGAGTTTCAAAAGTCAAAATTAGAAATTCCAAATTTTGGACTTTTGAAACTCAGAAATGTAATAGTTTTTTCTCAAATATTTCTGAGCTTAATTTTAAGCTTTTTGAGTTTTTTTCTAGCAAATTTACAACTTTTCAAAGTCAAACATTTCTTTCAGTTTCTTTTTTTTTTTTTGGAGAAAATTTAGAGATTTTTTTTCCTGAAATTTACTTTATTTTCTGTCAACAATGCCATCATACAATCACAAGAGTATAAAACGGACCAGTCAAAGTAGACATTGACAGTCTTTCACAAGGATTGCTATTAAAATTGGCTCCCCTTTCAAACTGTCTCAGAAATATTTTGTAGGTTTATTACATATAATTCCAATAAAATACATAGATGTGTTTTATGAACACTTGTTCCTGCCTCTTTATGCCTTTAACAGTGCAGATTGAAGAAGCTCCTCCCACATCACCAGAACCAACACAGCAGTTAGTTTTGGAGTGCGGTGCAGGTTTTCATTCCCAGTCGTATGATAGACTCTGATGCATTCATTACCTCTGCTACTGCTGATGCTGTAGGAAAGAGCCAGAGACCTGCCTCTGCAGAACTAAAGACAAAACCAGATGAATTCATACACAGAACACACACACACACTGGAACACACTCCTGCATTCAATTCTTCATTCCTCAGTGCACATCAATCTTTTATAAAATCCCAGCGTTATCTCTGCAAGAGTCAAGGAAAATAGGAAATGCACGGGTCTCAACACAACTTTGCAGCTGTTGATTGAGGTAGATACCGGAGGCTGAGCTTGGTGGAGTGAGTAAGCCCCCGTTTCCCCCCCATCCCCGCCTGTCTGCTCGTCAGGTGGGACTGTGATAGGATCCAATTAGAGGGAGCTGTAGATAAAATGATGATGAATTGCGGCGGCGTGGTAGACTGACGGACATAGATACACGTGTACACAAAGATAGACTAGTATAAGGTAAAAAAAAGGCAAAAGGAAGCAAAATAGACAAAGAGAGTCGAGGAGGGGGTGGGGGATTAGGTGGAAACGACGACAGTGCTGTATAGAAATGGATGGATGCAAAGAAGAGAGAATAAGGGAAAAACAGACCCAAGTTCAACAAGCAAACAGGGGAAAACAAACAAATGAGGGAGAAACAGATGGAGGTGGTAAGTTTTTCCTGGAATAAAATGGATGGGGAAAGAAAAAGCAGAGAGGAGGGCGGGGGAGGGGGCAGCCTGGTTTGGGTAAGAAGTTGTTCAACCGTGCAACGCTGCTTTGATAAAACACTCATTTCTCTTGGACTCTCAACAGGCGACGACAAATTTATCAGCCACGCTGGTGAAAACGTGAAAGAAAAAACTAAAAGACATTTCCACTTCAGTGTTGTAGCATCTCACACTGTAAGACATGGTAAAATCAAACATTTAATGTGAGTTCATTTCTTCAGCTGAGGAAAAAGAAAATCCAATATAAGACATACGCTAATTCAGTAGCTGAAAAGTCATTGGTAAATCTCTCTAAAATGAATGTAACATTTTTTATGTGTACTATGCTGCAGTAAGTTGATCTGAGTTCAGCCTTAGGGTGTAAAAAAGACAGTGCACACTGGTGTGTTTCTTCTAGCCACTCACCACCAGGCTGAAGGAGACGCCATACTTATCTTACCACCAGCCACAGCTTGTTGTGGTGTCCAAGTCTCTACAACCCTAAAACTGAATCACAAAAATGCCAACAGGTTTTTTGAGAGTACTGTGAGAAAAAGTGCTTTTAACTGAAAACAGTTTATGCCATGAAAACAGAAACTTCTCCAAAACTTGGCTGGGACTTTGATTTCAGATGAGGCTAACATCAATCTGGCGATATTCAAGACTCATGTGAGCTTTAAATAGAACAAAATGGGATGTGGTCAATACAGAGCGTTACACTTTGTTTAATTGCATTTTTGCTATTAAGCCATAAATGAAGTAGACTTTAATATAGTAGCTGATGTTAACTAAGGCATGATGAAAATTAGCAACATGTAGCATAATGAGGCATAATGACAAGTAAGTATTCTGTTGTATTCTGTGACTCCAGGCAGTTAGCGGTAACTAACTGCTTATATACTCTTTCTAGCTAGCTAGTTTTTTTGCATCTATCATGAGTAGACTATGCTCAGTTTTGTCATTGGCTCGCTTGCTACATGCAATTGTTTTGCTATGCTGAAACATTCCCGATATTTGTTTTTTTCAGACTGTGTGTCCTAAATTGAGATCTTTAATTGTCATTAAAAAGGTCTTAAAAAGTCCAAAAATTGACTTGCTGAAACTTGAAGAAAGCCTGTAGTTTCACAAAGAAGAGGTAACAATTCTGAACCAAAACAAGATTAATAAAAAGAAAAAACAATCCAAAGTAAAATAAAGAGACTTTTCTTTGCGGGTTTGTCTCCATTAAAACCTCCAACAACATCCGTAATCATCTGGCAAACTATAATTCTGAAATGATCAGTGCTCCTAGTAAATTAATCTTTTTTTTTTTTTTCCATATGCCAGGAGGAAATTTATTTTTGCTCTTTCTTTATTCACTACATTACCCAGATAAAAGACACAATGCTGTTATAGTCCAAACAGAAGCTGCAGAGGATCAATAGATGGAAATCCATCTGCGATTGTGAAGCTCCACTCCGGCCACCATTGTGTTCGGTATTCTCAGCAGGGCGGAGTGAGTTTATGTATCACGGCTCGCCTGTGACTCTTGGGTAGCCAAGGGTAATAAATCACAGGGAAAATTAGCCAGCAGTGGATGTACACTCATCCATTCAATCTTACTGTCTCTTTGTGCATTATTTAGCCCCTCACCAAACAGTGAAACATTGAACTTGCTAAGTCAGATACACCAGGGAGCTGCAGAACGCATCGATGCAGAGACGAGAGAGAGTGTTTTCACGAGACGCACACAGGACGCAGGCGGGCTGCGGGGGATTCCTCCGGGTTTTTTTCACAAACACACACACACACACACATTTCCTCCCCAGGGGTTTGGAAGCCCAAAATGAAACAGACATATGGAGATTCTCCACATGATCTTCTTCCTAATCATGTGGAGCAGACAGAGACTGTAGCATCAGCAACGACCAAGAATTTGCTTTACGTGATTTATTGCACTGACACACATAGATAGGCCTAGTGTGTGTGAAACTATGCATGTGTGTGTTTGTGTTAACTTCCTGCTGCAAGTCCATGCATCTGGCACACTCTGGCACAGCCAATTTGGGAAGATGAATGCCTCTGGATGTGTGTGTGTGTGTGTGTGTGTCTGAAAACATATCTTAATCTGACTGGTGTCAGGCAGGAGTCTGGGAATCACTTTGGGATTCATAATGATTTATTTGAAGGGTCTAATGATGACACATCTTCAATTATATAAAAAAAATAAAAATAACAAAAAAAAAGATCATTTTGGATTTTTTTTCTAATCCACAGGTTCAGAGTATACATACAGGCTTAAATTTAGGTTTAAAATACTGCGGATTTGGAATCCGCAGTATTCCAAATCTGGAATACTGGAAGATGCTTGCTTAGAAAGTAGATGATCTTTGGTAGTCAGCAGCTAAGTGAATATTTCACCATTTCCTGCCATGTCAGCCATCTTGATATTTTCTTTTTTAGTGCAGTTAAAAGATTTGGAGGAAGTCCTCTCCCTCCGTTTTTATAGCTAAAACCATTCAAACCCACAGCATGATGCTACCTTCACCATACTTGAGAGTTTTAACGTGTTGAAAGTCTCACCTTGACTGGTTCAATAATACTTCACCATTGAGGTCATAAATCTTAATCTGTGTCTGGCCTAAACATAAAACATCTGCCATTGGCATTTGGCTTGTCCATGAGGAAATATACACTAATTTAGCTAGTAGCAAGTTTGTCTTTTCATTGGTGTCCCAACAAAAATAATGTTCCAAGACACACAATAACATTGAAGCTTTTAGAAAGCATTAGCCTCAAATCTACTAAAAATCTATGTTTAAAAGTTTGGTCTGTGCCATCAAACCAAGCAATTTAAATATTAATAGTAATAAAGAAGATCAAATATGCCAGAGTTTTGTGTGTGTATATATATTTGAGGCTGTAGTTTTAGAACAAATCTACAATAAATTCAAACCCAATTCTTTGTTTTAAAAATCATTAACGTTGTCTCCTATTTTTGGATAAAAATAGTTTAAATGCAAAGTAAACCCACATATAACTTCATAAAATTAGTAATTTTACATACAGCCCTTAGCATCCTTCTCGTCAGACTGTTATACAACAACAGAATCTTTCAAGTCAGAGGCTTCTTCAGATACACTGGAAAGCAGTCTGCTACAGGAGCTCCTTCCTGCCCACACCCATCAGCATCTGCAGTAGCACTGTGAAAAAACTTGGTTAATATGAGTTTCAACAACAGGTGGTTTTCTTTTGGGATTAATAAACTATTCTTGAAAACTTCTGATCTACACTGAAGCAAACTTAGCAGTGAATAATAATTTTAAAGTAGATTGCAAATGAGAATAATCCCCAGATTGTGGGAAAGATGCAACTTAATTAGAGCTCTGAACTCAGAAAAAGTTTTTTTTTATCCAGGCATGAATTTGTAATATTTGTTCATATGTGGCAAAAACTAACAAAGAGGCAGTTTTACATTGTTTGTTTAGCCAGCCTCTGTTGAACTGAGTAGAGACAGGATGAAATGAGGGACTTGCATGCTGTATATGTGTGCTAGCGGTGTATTTTAACACACACACATACACACTCTGGTATCCTTCAACATGACTAATTACTCCAGGATGACCCGCACACGGACGCGCAGCTCGACGTGCACAGCTGCTGGTTTTTCTGCCTCCTCTGGCCTCGCCTGCCAGCTGCTCGGTTTTGTTAACATCGGCACTTTTTTAGACGCCTAGGCATATATGCGTACACGCACACACCACAACCATATCTATTCATACAGTCCATGGAGACACGCAGTCCGTGGAGACGATTCATGTAGCGGGAGAATAAACGAGTGCAGGAGCAGATAACGAATGAACCCGAGCCAGGCTGCTGTGTTACTGTAATGAGGCCAGGGACGGCTTTGTGCTCACCTTGTACTTTCCACACCTCCTCCCTTCCCTCTCTTTTTGTACCCTCCTGTCACCTCGCCTCCCTCTCTTGTCCCCTCCCCATCCTTGCTCCATCCCCCATGGTTACACGCCGTCTCCTCCCGCTGTCATTGTGCTTTTTTTCCTTTTTACTAGTTTTCCTTGTTCTTTTGGCGCCCGTCTTTCCCCTTCTGCTAATCCTGTCTCTGTTCCTAACACCACTCCTCTCACTTCTTTTTCATCTGCACTGGCGCTATCCTCCATGTTCATCCACACAACTTTCTTGAGGCATCCTCCTCCCCTTTTTTCTCCTCCTCTCCTCTCGCCTCCCTAGGGGGCCCACACTATGAGTTGTCTCAGGTAGATTAATTACATGCAGTGACATAAAGGAGCTGGCCAGAGGCTTCAGTAATGAGTCTGATTACTCATTTCCAGCAGCTCTGGGGGCTCTGGGGAGGGAAGTCAGGACAGTAGGCCAGTAGAGGGGTGTCTCAATATGACTTTAACCTACAGGGCTTCACCAGTACTGGGTTTGACACCACTTTAAGAGCAAAGGTACATTAGAAGTCACTGACTTGCCAAAAACTTTGGAACTTAGTAAGAGAGAATGAGTCACAATTAGAATCTGCAATTCTTTTGTTATTCATTTAAAGGAGCTTGTGTCAATGTTACTTTCAGTTGCTATATATATATATATATATATATATATATATATATATATATATATTATTTATTTTTTTTTTTAAATTGTTATTAGATAGCGTTTCATTTAGTGGGCAAACAAAGGTAAAGTTTACATTACTT